>CAUYRT010004532.1:0-20223 GCA_963574885.1 Lepilemur ruficaudatus
ATTAGAATTCTAGAGGAAAGTGTTGGAAATATTCTTCTAGACATTGGCCTAGGCAAAGCATTTATGAAGAAGACCCCAAAGGCAATCACAGCAACAACAAAAATAAATAAATGGGACCTGATCAAACTAAAAAGCTTCTGAATAGCCAAAGAAACCGTCAGGAGAGTAAATAGACAACCTATAGAATGGGAGAAAATTTTCACATGCTACACATCCAATAAGGGGCTGATAACTAGAATCTATTTGAAACTTAGGAAAATCAGCAAGAAAAAATCAAACAACCCTATCAAAAAGTGGGCAAAGGACATGAACAGAAACTTTTCAAAGGAAGACAGAATAATAGCCAACAGATATATGAAAAAATGCTCAATATCTCTAATCGTCAGGGAAATGCAAATCAAAACTGCAATGAGATATCATTTATCTCCAGTGAGAATGACCTTTATTAAAAAGTCCCAAAACAATAAATGTTGGCGTGGATGTGGAGAGATACGAACACCCTGCTGGTGGGACTGAAAATTAGTTCAACCTCTGTGGAAAGCAATATGGAGATACCTTAAAGCGATACAAGTAGATCTACCATTTGATCCAGCAATCCCATTACTGGGCATCTACCCAAAAGAACAAAAGACACTCTATAAAAAAGACACCTGCAATCGAATGTTTATAGCAGCACAATTCACAATTGCAAAGTTGTGGAAACAACCCAAGTATCCATCAATACATGAGTGTAATAATAAAATTTGGTATATGTATACCATGGAGTACTATTCAGCTATAAGAAACAATGGTGATATAGCACCTCTTGTATTTTCCTGGATAGAGCTGAAATCCATTCTACTAAGTGAAGTATCCCAAGAATGGATAAACAAGCACCACATGTACTCACCTGCAATTTGATTTCACTGATCAACACCTAAGTGGACATATAGGAACAATATTTATCAGGTGTCAGGAAGATGGTAGGGGGGGAGGAGGGGATGGGTATATACATACATAATGAGTGCAATGCGCACCATCTGGACGGTCACGCTTGAAGCTCTGACTTGAGGGGGTAGTGGGGGCAAAGGCAATATACATAACCTTAAGATTTGTACCCCTATAATATGCTGAAATAAAAAAAGAAAGAAAAGTTTCTGTTCATGTCCTTTGGCCACTTTTTGATAGGGTTGTTTGATTTTTTTCTTGCTGATTTTCCTGAGTTCTGTGTAAATTCTAGTTATTAGCCTTTCATAGGATATGTAGCATGTGAGTTTTTCTCCATTCTGTAAGTTTTCTGTTTGGTCTCATGATATTTCCGTTGGCTGTGTAGAAGCTTTTAAATTTGATCTGGTACCATTTATTTATTTTTGTTTTTGCTGTGATTGCCTTTGGGGTCTTCTTCATAAATTCTTTGCCTAGGCCAATGTCTATAAGAGTTTTTCCAACATTTTCTTCTAGAATTCTTATACTTTCATGCCTTAGGTTTAATTCTGTTATGCACTGTGAATTAACATTTGTGAGATAGGCATGGATTCTGTTTTAGTCTTGTACATGTGGCTATTAAGTTTTCCTAGCACTGTTTCTTGAATAAGGATTCTTTTCCCCAGTACATGTTCTCATCTGCTTTGTGAAAGATTGGATGGCTATGTGAGGGTGGTTTTGTATCTGGGTTTCCAGTTCTGTGCCTTTGGTCCATGTCCCTGTTCTTTTGCCAATACAGTGATGTTTTAGTTACTATAGCCTTGTAGTATAGCTTGAAGTCTAATAAGTTGATGCCTTCCAATTTGTTCTTTATGCTTAAGACTGCTTTTGCTATATGAGATCATCTCTGGTTCCATACGAAGCATAGAATTATTTTTTCTAAACCTCTGAAAAATGGTGGTGATATTTTAATAGGGATTGTACTTAATCTGTAGATCAGTTTGAGTAGTACAGAAATTTTAACACTGCTGATTCTGCCAAGCCATGAACATGGTATGGATTTCCACCTGTTTACATCCTCAGTGTTTCATAATTCTCCTTGTAGAGATCTTTTACTAACTTAATATGTTTAACTTAGTTAAATATATTACTCTGTATTTTTATTTTTTGTTGCTATTATGAAAAGTATTGAGTCTTTGATTTGGTCCTCAGTTTAACTATCATTGGTGTATAGAAATGGTACCAATTTTTGTATGTTGATTTTGTAAACTGAGACTTTACTAAATTTGTGTATTAATTCCAGTAGTCTCATAGCAGAATCTTTGAGGTTTTCTAGATATAAAATCATATCATCAGCAAAGAGTGATAGTTTGACCTCTTCTGCATCCATTTGGATGCCCTTGCTTTCTTCCTCTTGTCTGATTGCTCTGGCTAGGACTGCCAGCTCTATGTGAAATAGAAGTGGTGATAGAGGGCAACTTTGGTTCCAGTTTTAAGTGGGAATGCTTTCAATTTTTTTTGATCACTATGATGTTGACTGTGGGTTTGTCATATATGGCTTGTATCATTTTTAGGTAAGTGCCATCTATGGCTATTTTGTGAAGCATTGTTATCATAGAATAGTGCTGAATTTTGTCAAATGCTTTTTATGTGTCTATTTAAAGGATCATATGGCCTTTATTTTTACATCTATTTATGCCTTTAATTACATTAATAGATTTGCATATGTTGAACCATCCCAGCATCTCTGGGATGGAGCCCACTTGGTTGTGATTGATTTTTTTTTTTCCAAAAATTTTATTGGGGGAAAACTACAAAACATTAACAATACAGTGTTTACATTCACAATTTGTAGTGAGCTGATTTCCCAAAATATATTACAACTCAAGTTGACTTATCTTGTTACATTCAAAAACCTACTCTGTCAAAGTAGTCCAAAGAGTAAATACATAGTGCTCCAACTGTACCTACGTACAACCAACACTCCATTTTAAGTGTACAATTAAATGATTTTCAGTGAATTTGCCGAGGTGTACAGTTAATCACACAAAACCACTCCCTCCACAGTGCCCACCACATCGCTCAGACGTGGCTTTACCCCCCACCCCCCAATTCCCGAGGGATTGCTCCCACCCTTTGAGCACCATTGTGTTAATCAGTCAATACCAGTTTGATGGTGAGTACAAGTGGGGTCTATTCTTCGGGTCTTGTGTCACCTCACTTCGAATAATGGGTTCAAGCTTAATCCAGGATAATATAAGAGGTGCTAGGAAACATGAAGGATCAGAGAGAGAAGTCACCTCCAAAACAAAATACCAGATTGATTAGTTTTTTGACAAGCAACTGAATATCATTTCCTGGGATTTTATTGAGAATTTTTGCATCTATATTCATAGGGATTATTCTTCTGTAGTTTTCTTTTTTTGTTGATTCATTTCCTGGTTTTGGTATCTGGGTGATGTTGGCTTCATAAAACATGTTGGGGAGGATTCCTTCCTTCTCAATGTTGTGGAATAATTTTTGCAGGATAGGTACCAGTTATTCTTTGTAGGGCTGGTAAAGTTCAGATGTTAAACCAACTGGTCTGGGACTTTTCATTTTAGGAAGGTTTTTTATTGCTGCTCCAATTTTGGTACTTGATATTGGTCTGTTCAGGAATTCTATGTCTTCCTGATTGAGGCTGTGTCCCTAGGCCCTAGGTTGTGTCCCTAGAATTTGTCCATTTCCTCCACATTTTGAATTTCCTCCTTAACACAATTATCATTCAGCACACAATTGTTTAGTTTCCATGATTTTGTGTAAAGATGAGAGTTTCTGTTGGAGTCAATGTGTAATTTTATTCCACTGTGGCCTATGAAGATACATGGTGCAATCCCTGCTAATAGCATTTTTGAAGCATTAGGGTAAGCTCACCTAACACAGCCGCACCCCACCTCACTCCCGCATCTTCCCCTGCTGAGATGGAGAATGAGGACACACCTGGAAGTCCTAGGGCCCACCCATGACCTGAGGCACTAGAGTGAATCTCCAGAGGAAGGAGAGCTGGTTACTGAACCCAAAATCTATATTGCAGCTTGCTCCTCTCTGCAAGCACCAACTACTGAGAGGAAGGTCAGTTTGCATGCACTGTTACTGCATTTACTGACTGGCCACACAGGTTGTGGTTGAATCTCACTCACAAGCACAACCTACTGGCTCAGAGACGAAATTGGGTGTGTCATTATCCAAACAAAAAAATGAAACATAAGAAGCAACAGCACTCCAGATAGGAAGGCATCAGTGAAAGAACTCTGGAATTGTGCATAATAAAACTGAAAGGACACCCCCAAAGGGGAGCACCAGCTCTCTATCAATGGATATCAATGAAATTCAGAACACTAAAATGACAGAAGAATTTCAAACATGCATTGTAAGAAAATTCAATGATATGTGAGAGAAATGGGTACCTAACACAAAGAATAATAATAATAAAAAAATCCAGTACTTGAAAGAAAAAGTCTCTAAAGAAATTGAAATATTAAAGAAAAATCAAACAGAACCTTTGGAAATGAAGAATTTTTTCAAGGAATTATAAAACACAATGGAAAGCCTCAAGAACAGGAAAGATTAAACAGAGCAATGAATCTCAGGATGGAAGATAACACATTTCAATTAAACAAGTCAGTTGCAGAGATAAAACAGAGAAATAAAAGAAAAGAGCAAAGCCTACAAGAAATGTGGGATTATTAAAGAGGCTTAATATAAGAATTATGAATGTTCATGAGTGTGAAGAAGAAAATACACAAGGGTTGGATAGGCTATTTGAGGATATGATGGAGGAAAATTTCCCTGGCCTTGCTAGAAATCTAGATACTGAGATACAAGAAGCTCAAAGGACTCCTGGGGATATATTGCTAGCAGGAAGACACCATGGCACACAGTCATCAGACTGGCTGAAATAAACATGAAAGAGGCCCTCCTATGAGCTATAAGGTAAAAGAAGCAGGTAACCTACAAAGGAAAACCCATAAGACTAACTGAAGACTTCCCAACTGAGACCTTACAAGCCCACAATGATGCATTCAGACTCAAAGTTAAGGTATGGAAAAATAATATTCCACATAAATAGAAGCCAAAAGAAAGCTGGCATAGCACTTCTGATTTCAGAAGAAACTGGGGCCCCTTTCTCAGTCTTCTTAAACAGAATAATGCCCAGCCTAGAATCTCATATCCTGCAAAATTAAGTTTTTTACACTAAAGAGAAATTAAGACCTTCTCAGACAAGCAAAAACTGAGGAAATTCATCAAGACAAGACCTGTCCTCCAGGAAGGACTGAGAATAAGATTACACATGGATCAGCACAATAGACATTCGCAAATGAAAAATCATCTAAAAGCTGAAGGTCAAAGGCCATGTAACAAAATGGTTAAAGAGAGAAAAGAAAGCAACAAAATTCAACTCAAGAGGATGAACATAAATTTGCACCACTTATCAATTCTTTCAATAAATGTGAATGGGTAGAGCTGCCCACTAACGAAACATAGACTGGCCGAATGGATAAATATACACAAGCCAAGTATCTGCTGTCTTTAGGAAGCACATCTAACCCATAAGGATGCATTCAGACTCGAGGTGAAGGGATGAATAACCATATTCCATGAAAATGAAAGCCAAAAGACGGCTGGCATAGCAGTTCTGATTTTGTATAACTTAGTCTTCAAATCAACAAGGAAAGACAAAGAGGGTCACTATATAATGGTGAAGGGTACAATTCAACAAGAAGACATAACAATTCTAAATATTTATGCATGTAACTCAGATGCACCCATAAATTAAATGCACTCATAAATTAAATCCTCTTAGACCTAAACAATATGATAAACAGTAGCAACATAATATCTGGGGACTTCAACACCCTTCTGACAGAACAGGACAGATTCTCCAAAGAGAAAATAAAGAAACAAAGTATTTAAACAGAACTCTAGAAAAAAATGGGCCTGATAGACATTTACAGAGCATTCTACCCCAAAACCACGGAATATAAGTTTTTCTCATCAGCTCATGGGGCATTCTCTAAGATCGACCATATCCTAGGCCACAAAGCATACCTCAACAAATTTATTCCAAAATCTTGCTTTTTCATTTTCAATGAATATTTGGTATATCCAAAAAGTCATAAGCTAGGGAACTCTCCATCATCTGTTGAATATAAGCAGGTTGGTATACGCTAATTGGTTATGTTAGAAACTCAGTTCCAACACACTGCACAATTAGATAAATAACATTTTTCTTTAAAGTGTATCCTAATTTTATTTACTTTAATTCAGTTGTACTGACAGGCTCTTAAAGTAAGGCAAGTGCAAATGAGTTCTTTAGAAAATGTAAGAACATGAGAGATTTATCTTTCTGTGCTTGGCTTATTTCATTTAACATAAATTCTTCAGTTCTGCCCTAATTATTGCAATAGCAGGATTTTATTCCTATTCATGACTATATAATATTCCATTGTGTATATGTATTTTCTTTTTTATCTTTATATTTTTATTTTTTAGGTTTTTATTTTAATGATTATGGATACATTACATTATAGTTGTGCATATTTATAATGTATATGTGATATCTTAATACAGGCATAAAATGTGATTTAATTAAATCAGGGTAATTGCAGTATTTGTCACCTCAAGCATTTATTATTCTTTGTGTTAGAAAAATTCCAATTCCTCTCTTTTAGTTATTTTAAAGTATACCATAACTTATTGTTGACTATAGTTATTTTGCTGTGCTATCAAATATTGTTCATTGATCTGTTTCTCCACTTTTTGTTACAGTTTTGATTTTGGAACTTTATTTGTATTATATGTATTTTAAATAACAAAATTGCATCAAAAAGGATTGTGAGGAAATTCATAAAGGGAATATAAATATAAAGAAAAGCTTACAATAGCTACATTTCAGATGGGGCTAAATATGACTGTGTACCCAAGCTGTAGTGGCAGTGTATATTAGAAAAATCCAAAATCATCCCCATTGGCCATCAGTGAGTTATGGGATACTAACTATTTAACATTTTAAATATTGGGAAATATTGGGAAACATTAAGTTTAATATTTTCTTTATTATTACTCTTGATTTTCCTTAAACTTAAGAGCATGTGTGTCCCTGTATTGTGAATAAAGTGGTTGTAAATGGAAACAATTATGCATATTCCTCAGGCTTTTGTATTGTGGGGTTGAGCCATGGCAGTTACTTTATGCCTGAGAGGAACTCATGGTACCTAGCATCATGGCTGACACTGCAATAAGTATTGTAAGATTCCATGTTGAGCGTGAACATTTAATTCCTACTTACTCTGGTGTTTCAAATGTGAATTTTTTAGGATCATTATTTTATATAGAGCCCTAGTTCTCATTTTTTAAATTTAGGGTATTGTCATTTACCTTGAGGAAAAATACATTTACCTTGATGAAACGTTTGAATTATGTGATTCTTACTGAAGAACATGCAAGAAAAATAACAATACCACCAAAATGTGCTTCTAGGAAAAGAGAAATATCAGATATAATGATCCAGCAAACTATGATGTGAAGTATTTATCATTCACATATCTCTATAACAAACAGAAAGTGACTCTTATTAGAAATGTGCTACAATGAGATGCAACATGTCATGTTCATAGAATCGGCCTGTCAAACTCCTCTTATTTATTTTTTATTATTTCAGCATATCATGGGTGTACAAATGTATTTTGTATAGCATTATAACCAAAGCAGTGTCATTTTCAATAGAAAACAAAGGAAGGAGTTATTTTTCTCTTCGTGAAATTGTACCTATCTTAAACATCTTCCAGTCATTTTCTGAAACTAAGTATTCAATAATATCTACCAAAATCATGGTTTGTACGTGATTTCCATGTCAAATTGTGTTAAGACATTTGAAAGCATGAAGTAAATAGCTTTAAAAGAAATTAACTACATACATTGTAAAGAGCTATTTTGTAATAAGTTTTAAGATCTTGAAATGTTACTTTTTAGCTCCTCTCTCCCAACACTTTTCATTCTTTTTTTGGTCAGTTTGAGGCATCTGCAAAGTCTAAGTGTGAATTAGATTCACTAAAATGCATGCTTTTTATATGTGTTCATGTTATGCAGAGAACTAAAGCAGAAGGTTTTAAAGGAGCAGAACGGGAGTGTATGACTTAAAAGAAATGAAGACTGGCGGATAATGGGAAGAGAAAGAAGACCCTCTCCTGAAAAGAGCAGGCAGGACTTACTGGATCTGTAGTAAGAAACAAATAAACACTTGAGACTCTGATTCTGAAGAAAGAGGCTAGAGGAAAAGACTCTCGATTTTGGGAGATCACCACGAGACAAAGAAATACGAGTTTGTATTAGTTTAGCAGGACTTCCATAACAAAGTACCACAGATTGTGCGTTACACAAGAGAAATTTATTTTCTCATAATTCTGACAAGATGAAGGTATCAGAAGGGCTGTTTTTTTCCTAAGAAGGCTTTGGCTTTTGGATGGTTGCCTTCTTCCAATGCCTTCACGTTGTTGCCCCACTGCGCGTTCCTGTGCCTTAATTTCGTTTTCTTATAGGGACACCAATCATATTGGGTTAGGACCCACCCACATGACTTATTTAATTTTAATTACCTCTTTAAAAATCCTATTTTCAACTAGGATACTGAGGATTAGGAGTTTATGATATGAATTTTGGGAGAATACAAGGCAGCCCATAAAAGTATTAAGAGAGTAGAATATATTTTCCTATATATAGAGCCAAGAAACCTAATGGAAGCAGAAACTCCAGCTAAATGATCCACCCCATCCCTTTAGCCATGCCGTTTTTATTATCATCTTTGTTCAGGTTTGCTGTTCTGTGCCCAACCTGCACCCTCCTTGTTGTTTAATGCCCTACTAAGTAAATTCTTCCAAACCCTGGAGTCTGTTTTCCCAAGGTAGGCAGTGGCATTGCAGAAGGACAGGCCTCATTTCTGGTACTGAGCATGACAGAGCAATGTAGAAATGATCCTTATTAAATTGTAATTGACTTTCTCAACTAGTTTACTGAAGAAATACGATTTCTTTAAACTTCATATGTAATATTTCTGGGTATAAAAATGTAGCTTAAAAGGTTAGGAACCACTACTTTCAAACAATATGTCAAAATTTACAGAGAATAATTCCATTTGGTGATAATGGACCATAATACCATTTGGTGATATGCTTTCGATGTCAAATTACACATTACATCACTTTATTGAAGAGCTCTGAGCACAATTTAATGCATTTTATCTAGGATGTAAAAATGATATAAGAGATTAAATGTCTCATATCCTGAGATTGGATGATTGTTATAGTATCCATCAAAACATTTTCTCTCGTAAGACTTAATGAATCAGGCCCTATACCTTAGCGTTGTGGCCATTAACCAATTACTACACTGCACTCCTTTTCTCTCACCCATTCACTTTAACACCAGTCACCTTAGTGATTGCCTACTATGCAACTAGTGTTTGAGATATGCTCAATTTTTAATAAATTGATCTTTATGACTTGTCTTTAGCCACTTACATGAGGACTGCTGAATATCGAAATGCCTTACAAGTTTCTATTCTACTTAAATTTACCAGTTATCAAAAAAAGATTTATAAAAATTTGTTTCTTAAATACTGAATGTGCATTTTGAACTTGTAAAACTATTCCTATTCATTATATTTTCTTCTATATTAGAGCTCTGACCATTTCTCTGACGTGCACATGATGAAAAGAGGAGTCTGCTTCATTTTAGCAATACAAGCTAGCAATGATCCCTGTCCTACAGATAACACTGACATTGATTTCACCTGGCTCAGAGGGCGAACCCATTAACTTTACAGACTTTTTTTTTTTTTTTTTTGTGAGACAGAGTCTCACTCTGTTGCCTGGGCTAGTGTGCCATGGCGTCAGCCTAGCTCACAGCAACCTCAAACTCCTGGGCTCAAGCGATCCTCCTGCCTCAGCCTCCCGAGTAATTGGGACTACAGTCATGTGTCACCATGCCCAGCTAATTTTTTCTTATATATTTTTAGTTGGCCAATTGATTTCTTTCTATATTTTAGTAGAGACAGGGTCTCACTCTTGCTCAAGCTGGTCTCGAACTCCTGACCTTGAGCGATCCGCCTGCCTCGGCCTCCCAGAGTGCTAGGATTACAGGCGTGAGCCACCGTGCCCAGCCTTACAATCACTTTTTAATAATAGGACACTGAAGGAAGACAAACTCTGTTTGACATGCACGATTGAGAGGATATATTAAGGTGGTCATTGGAAAGTGTCGCACCTCCTTTTCTCCAACCATAAATATTATTGTAACAATTAAAGCTAACATCAAAAAATCTGCATACATTTTAAAAAGTTGTGAAAATATTACATTTCATCAAAAGTATATTTATTTTATCATGTATATATTCCTTTTTACTTGGTAATTTTCAATTTAAGTCATAGGCAATTTTTCGTAATGTAGTAATAAAATATTAATGACCATTTAATATTTATTGCTATTAATATCAATACTAATAATTTGGTGGCTTTAGTTATTATCATTTAACTAATAGAAAAACTGATTCTGGCTCACAATAAGAATCTGGTGAAACTGATGAACAGACATCACATAGAAAGTGGAATAATAGACACTGGAGACTCGAAAGTGTGGGAGGGTGAGAAGGTGAGAGGGGGCTGTGGGATGAAAAATTACCCAATGGATACCATACGCTAATGGGGTAAGAGTTACACCAAAAGTCCAGACATTACTACTACACAGTATATATCCATGTAACAAACCTGCAAATGTACCCATAAATCTGTAAAAATAATAAAATAAAAACCTTCTAAGCTACAAAAAAGAACAAATATATCAGAGACATTTAACCTAACCATTCCTCTCTGTAACAAGTTTCTGTTAGTTCTTTCATCCAGTTTTTTTTATGTTCCAAATTTTTTAATCTGGCATATGTAATATTAGTTGTATGATGTGTTAAAATTTCAAAAGGTTATTCATGTACAGATAGAATTTGACTATTAATAATACTCTAAAGAAACTGATATAGGAATGTATTAAACATAAGATTTATCCAAATATATAAGCCATAAATATTATTTGCATAATTCAACATTTAAATATTTTCTCTCTAAAAATTTAAACACTGTAGATAAAGTTAAAGTCCACCTTGACTTTTGCAATTCCAGTTTTCGCAGATGTAACTATTGTTATGACATCAATATGAGTAAGTGCATGCTTTTATTCTCTCTATATTCCTAAGCGCCTCATATTGAAATCAAATAGATGGGCTTGTCTTTATTTATATTGCTTCAAGGATTTTTTAATAAGGCCAACAGCAAAAGTTACTATGATTAGCAACTCTAAAAACCATTTCCATTAAAAGAAGGTAGGGTTTAGAGAAATAATATCAAATTTCAGATGTGGTGCAGGAAATCTAAATACCAAAATACTACCAGAATATTCTATCATACGAGGAAATTACCAGAGTCTAGAATCCTGTGAAACGACTCAGGAGCCAATTTGAAGATACTGTCAGCAGGCAAAGATGAAAAAATTGGAGCAGCCAATAAAAATTGTGGTTAAATCCTTGTTTTTATAATAATACAAGAAGTATCTCACTGGTAAAATTGGTATATGCTAAGAAACTAAAACATTATTTTGAAAATGCTAAATAAAGGGACATCTAAAGCATTTGTACCTTCTCTCCTGATTGTCTGACATCAGAGTAACTGAAATTTAAAGATTAATAGAAGTTTTTCATTACACAATAATTCCATGTAATAATAAAATAAAGAATGTTATTACAGCTCCATCTTTCATCAATCTTTAATGATTTAATTTACCTAGCCAATGATGATCAATGGCTAATAATATCACAAAAAGTAAACATACAAACATTTTTTTGTACTTTTTGCCCTAACGGAAGTTTGCATTATCACTTTGGAAGTAATTTATTAAATAAAGGAACTTAACATAAAGCAGATCAAGTTTCTAGGTTAAAGTTGTCTGATAAAACTCTTTGTGATGCTAGAAATATTCCATACCTGCTCTGTCCACTGTGGAAGCTACTAATCACATGTGGCCATTTAGTACTTGAATATAGCTAGTACAACTGGGAAAGTGAATATTTAAAATTATTTAATGCTAAGTATTCTAAATTGAGATTCAAATGGTCACTTTAGCTAGTGGCAAACATATTGGACGTGAGTGGTCTAGCTCAAAGTCCAATTTACAGTAAATATAAACATCAAACGTCTTAAAACAAACTATAAGGATATAGTCTGCAATACATAGAAAAGGTAAAATAAAAAGATAGTGTAATATAAAGGCAAAAGATGGTACGTATAGGGCACTTACTATAAATGAAGCTTGCAGGATAGGAAATTGCTCTGGATGAGCCAGTGAGTAAGTGGTGAATGAATGTGAAGGCCTAGGACGTTGTTATACACATTTATACCACCAACAGCACAGTAGATTTGTTTATACCAGCAACACCACAAACACACGAGGAACACGTTGCACAGTGACATTACAAAGGCTATGACATCACTGTGTGATAGAAATTTTTGGCTCCATTGTAATCTTGAGGGACCACCTTCATATATGCAGCCCCTTGTTGATGGAAATGTCATGTTACATTCCATGATTGTAAAAAAAATTCTGGACTTCAAAGGATTGTGCAATCTTAGACAGTGGTCATCTTAGCAATAGCCAACTTGGTTAGGTTCCTCTTTACATTAAAAGAAAACTTGAGTAGACATTCCATTATTTGAATATAGTGAAAGCCAACTTTTACATAATAAAATAGGTCTTAATATTTAGAAATGAAAATAATGACAACAAAACAATTATATTAAATAGTATCAATTGCTTTTCAAAAGCTTAAAACTTATAATTTTATATAAACTTCACAACTTCAATTTTATGTAATAAAGGAGAAACTGTAGTGTATAAATGTTAATGTGCATAAGACACAGAGCTAATAGTAACCTAACAGTGGTTTCCTGAGCCAGTGCTCTTAATCGGTTATGTAACAGAGTTTGTTTCTCATTAAGGTGAAATGTGAGTCATAATCAAAATTGACAACTTGAAAATAAACATAGAGATATACTCAGTATTTCTGAGGTATAATGCTAAAATTTATATTAACTATATATTCATGGTTATATTTGTATTTGATTTTTACAATAAATTCTAAGATACTGTATCTATTGTTTTGCTGCATATATTTTTTATTTAACAGTATAGTTTGAAGAACTTGCCTTGTCAATTCTCATTGTTTAATGATTGCATATCATTGCATTGTATGAATATTTCATATGTTATTTAAATATACCTATATTAAAGGACTTCTAAAAATTGTTTTCAACTCCATTAATACAGACATCATGTTTTTCTACTTTACTAAGGAGTTTCCACCTAGCAAATATTCTAGAACATTTATTCAATAAATAATTTTGAATAGACTTGTGAATGAGAGGTATAAAACTGGCAAGTTTTCTAAGAATCTAAATTTAAACTGAAGAAAAAAGTGTGCATATTATATGGAATACTAACATTTGTCTATTTCATATCTAAAGAATCATATTTTTATATGTCTAAGCCATCTTTCTGATAGATCTTCAAAATGAAACTGAGGCCCATGATTGGTCTTCAAAGAAATGTGCAAATAACTTGAAATTGAGTGCTAACTTCTACGTGTATGATCAGGTGTGATTATATTTATGTATTTACTTATTTATTTAGGTAATTATTTATCCATGGAAGGGTAAAAAATGAAGTTGACTCTGCAACCTAACTAATCACTTATTATATAAGCGAAGAGATCTTCCTGTTATTAACATTAATAATTATCCAATAGGGATGCTGCTTAAAAACTATGTTTTATATTCCTTGGACCCTCCAACTAGACTTGTTTCTTAGGAAACTTACTAAATATTCATAATCTATAATTAGATATAATATAAGTTCTTATTCATAAATTATTTACAAAATTCTGGGTCGATAATTTGAAAAGTATCATTCCTAATCTTGTAAAGCCTATCATAATTGCTGATTTCAATGACTTCTGATTAAATAATAACTTTAATAAAGTAGAAAAAACTATCAGAAATTATAGGACATATTTATATACTAAATTAAGGATAATGAAAAACTAAATTAGATTTCATCAGGTATAGAAACTTGGAACAGGACAATTTTAAAGAAATTCTCAGCACTTTTGAAAGCACTTATGTTCATTTTTAAGACATAATTAAATGAGTATACCTAAAAATAGGCACCAAATCTCAAAATGTCTTTTGCAATTTTGTGATTATAAAAGGGTATTTATGAACTAAAACTATAACAACAATGTATAATCACCAAGCAATTTTAAAATCTTTTGCCTAACATATGCCCTACTTAAACACTTTAATGTATATTATCATATTAAACATTATGAATTTTTTTGCTGTAAATCAACCAATTCAAGTTTAGTTTATTTTTCCTGAACTTAATGGAACACTTAATATACCCTCTTATGTACATTTTAATATTATTATCACATGCATTAATAGTACGTTACATGCTCATCTAATACAACTATTTTGTGAGCATCGCTAACTTATTCTTTAGAAACGATATATGCTTAAGTGTAATCTATTATGGTACAGAAGCAAAATATAGACAAGGTTTTGAAAAGATTTAATATCTATAGATTTTATAGTAGTTTTTAGGTTTTTTACCCCTTATTCAACAGAATTCCAATGTTCCAAGCAAAAGCACTAACAATTTCCCTACATATATATATGTGTGTGTGTATATATATATATTTTTTTTTTTTTCTTTTTTGAGACAAGCTCTCACTCTGTTGCCCAGGCTAGAGTGCAGTGGCATCATCATGGCTCACTGCAACCTCAAACTCCTGAGCTCAAGCAATCTTCCTGCCTCAACTTCCAGATTAGCTATGACTATAGGCAGGTGCCAGTACACCTGGCTAATTTTTCTAATTTTTGAGAAGATGAAGTCTCCCTGTTTTGCTCAGGCTGGACTTGAACTCCTGGCCTCAAGAGATGTTTTTGCTTTGGCCCTCCAAAGTGCTAGGATTACAGACATGAGCCACGGAGCCTTGTCACCTAATCTATTTTCTAATTAGGAAAAATGTGGAAAAATGTTTGGCTATTAATCAGCTAAAGTCAGGGCAGGAAAAAATTCTCTAAAGCTTTAACTTAAAGCAAGCATGCACCAACTAACGGGAAGTGCCAAGTGGATATCCTTTAAATCCTTGGTCAAGCCAGTAAATCAAATGCAGTGTCATATTCTGGAAAGATTTGTAGAGTTTAGTGCCACCATCGAAGATTTAAAGGATATAGAGTTGGATCCTCCATCCAATCCTTTTTCTGTTTATTTCTATGCTCCTGCAAAAATCAAATGGGACTGTCACAGCCAAGAGGAGCCTACAGAGATAATGGTATCTAAATGTAATGGGGTATCATGAATGGAATCCTGGAACAGAAAAAGGACATTGAGTAAAATCGATGGAACAGTATTTCGTGAAGCAACCACTCATTCTAGCAGTGAAGGTTAGGATAATCCAACAGGGATAACATCAGCCTATTTCAGGAAAACATATTTGGGGTTTTCTGTGACATTCTGACAACATTGAATAATGTTAGGAAAGTAAACCCAAACTATGAAAACCAACTATTGAACTGTTTTGTATTATCTGATATTTCCAGCTAGTGGCAATAAATAAAATATGACCAATAAACTTAAATTCTATATTTAAATTAAGTTTCAAAATGGGTGTATATTTTACTTTAATTAATTTTTTTTTTAACAGAGATTATTCTCCTTCGTAAGCCCTGACCACCTACTCTTGTTTCTCACAACATCATGAGTCTATCAACATTCTGGCCGTTTCTCAGTCTTTCAGAAGTTTCTAAGATAGTCAGAGAAATCATCAATAGGGAAAGAAGACCCCAAAGAAACCTTGCATATCTGTGCTTTCTGCTTCTTCTAGATACTGTCTCTATAATTCCTCATTGAATTGGTAGTTCTCTGTATTTAAATACTTTCACAAATATAATACGTCAATGTTATTCATCTCTGGAAGTATGAAGAAACATATAATGCTGAGTAAAAAAGTAACAAAAATAGTTATTTTGAAACTAACCTATATGATGAGAAAATTAATTTATAGTCATTATTTTCTTTCTGCCAAACAAAATGCAAGATATTTTACCTATGATATAATTTTGGTATCAAATTACTTGCCTTTCCTTTTCTTTGCACTATCTAGCTATATGTTCATTCACAATCTTTGTCCGTTACTCATCAGAACACAGTGGAAGTTGAAATTTTTTCAGCTATTAAACATCAGAAATTTCAATATGATTTTCTTTTTGCATATGATTTTCTCATTGATTGATGACAGATCAATAAGAGAAATATTGAAAATTTTGTCTTCCTAAAAAGTCCATCATATTTATATACACAAAAGGCAACATACTACTTGCTGAAATTAATAAGTCCATTCTGTCCTAAAACTTCTTAATATTTTAAAATATGTTATTAAACTGAAATACATCTATTTTGTATTACAATATTTATTATTTGTGAAATTATTTAAAATAAAAAGCTGTCTCAAAGAACAATTAGAATTTCTAGTTTATTAAAGTGTCCCAAAACTCCACAACTCTTAAATATAACAAAATTTATATGATTATTTTGTCAATGTGAAGGGGCAGATAGGAATGTAGAACATCATATAGATAATTCTTTATCTTTTTTCTGCATTTGTATGATATACAAATGTAGTATATCATATTAATTGTATATTTCCACAATATAAAATAATCACCACAAACTTAGTTCTCAAAAGGACGTAAATGTATTATCTCAGTTTTGGGGATTCAGAAATTCAGCATGGCATGAATGAGTTCTCTATATCTCTCACAAGATCTATATTTGGCTGGGCGTGGTGGCTTACGCCTGTAATCCTATTACTCTGGGAGGCTGAGGGAGGAGGATCACTTGAGGTGAGGAGTTTGAGACTAGCCTGAGCAAGAACAAGACTCCGTCTCTACTAAAAATAGAAAAATTAGCCGGGCATCCTGGTGCCCTCCTGTAGTCCCAGCTACTTGGGATGCTGAGGCAGGAGGATCACTTGAGCCCAGGAGTTTGAAGTTGCAGTGAGGTATGATGACACCACTGCCTCTAGCCAGGGTGACAGAGTGAGACTCTGTGTTGGGAGAAAAAAAAAATCTATATCAAGGTGTTGACTGACTGTCTTCATCTAGAGGTCCAAATAGGAAAAAATTCCCTAATTGCCTGCATCTAATTTCCCTGAGGTTGACAACAAAATTAATTTCTTTGTAGCTGTATTGCTGAGGTTACTGAGGTTCCTTTTTGGCTGGCTGATGACTGGAAATCAATCTCAGTTCCTAGAGATCACTCTGAACATTCTGCCCTATGTCTCCTTCCATAGACAAGTCACAATATGGCTGTTTGCTCCTTTAGGGCCAGCAGGAGAAGAGTCCCTCTTGCTTTGCATTTCTTTCTTGAGTAAATAGTAAATAGTCCCTAGTAAAGGCTCATCAGACGCCCTGAGTATAATCTCTGTTTTGATTAATTTCAAGTCAACTGATTTGAGACTTTGGTTGAATCTGAGAATTTTTATTTACAGAAATGATAGCCCATCACACATTGACATTCAAGGGAGGGGGCCATAAACAGTTTGTACTGTAGGGGATGGACTCATGGGGAACATATTAGAATTTTGCCTTTTGCATATATCACCATACCTTAAAGGACATATGAGCATTATTTATTGGCAACTATAATTTCATTTAATGTGGCTATTTATGGATTAAAAACCATTTATTTTTTCTCTTTTAGTTGAATGTCACACTTCTCATTTTTTTATGAAGACAAACAATATTTTCACATTTTATATGTTATTTTCTCTCTTTGATTACAAAATATTTCTTAAGACCAAATGCCAATACATTTTAGATACAAGCAGCCTTTGTAATTTTTGTAATGTATTTTACCATAAATTAAGATTATATTAAGAGAGTAAGATAAGCAATATCTTATCTATTTCTGCTATTTAGAAAAATTTAAAATAACTTTATAGCAAGTTTACTGTAATCTTTATTTTTTTAACAACTTTATTGAAGTATAATTTACATGCCATGCAATTAATCCATTTTAAGTGTACAATTAAATAATTATTAGTAAATCTACCAAGTTGTACAGCTATTCACACAAATCAGTTTTAGTACATTTCCTTCCCCCTATTGAGACCCCTAATTCCCATCCCCAACTACATTTCAAGCATGCCCCTTCCCTGCAAAATGCTCACTCATCCCTCATATGTGGGTCTACCCTCTCAACCCCTGAATCCCTGGTGGACACCACCACCATTTGAGCACCATAGCGTTAGTCAGTACCAATTTGATGGCGAGTACATGTGGAGCCCATTCTTCCAGTCGTGTGCCACCTCACTTCGGATAACGGGCTCTAGCTCAATCCAAGATAATATACGTGGTGCTAGCTCACTGTCGTTTCTTATGATTGAGTAATATTTCATTGTAAATATATACCAAGTTTTAATAATCCACTCGTGAATTGACAGGCACTTGGGTTGTTTCCATGACCTAGCAATAGTGAGCTGTGCTGCCATAAACATTAGGGTGCCGATGTCTTTATTATAAAATGTCTTATGCTCTTTTTGGTAGAAGCCTAGTAATGCTATTGCTGGATTGAATGGTATTTCTATTTTTAGCTCTTGGAGGAATCTCCAAATTCTTATGTAATCTTTAATTTCACTCTTATATATACTCTAAATTTATAAATCCAAGAGAGTATTTCTAAATTTTTATTTTTATTCTAGAATTATATTCATATATGGCTTTAGATAAGTTATTTGAAAGTGCAAATTTTAAGAAATTTTCTTAATTTTGATCAATTCCTATCTTAAACAATATACAAGGCAGTTTATGGAATTATTTTAGTATCCTTCTCCATATGTAGGCTTGTAAGACAATGACTAAAAAAACAACATATAAATAAACAGAACAAAATAGTATAAAGCAAAAATTAC
This sequence comes from Lepilemur ruficaudatus, assembly GCA_963574885.1. Taxonomy (NCBI): domain Eukaryota; kingdom Metazoa; phylum Chordata; class Mammalia; order Primates; family Lepilemuridae; genus Lepilemur; species Lepilemur ruficaudatus. Next base: position 19,013 of record CAUYRT010004532.1, read on the forward strand.
TCAATTATTATTTAATATTGTCTACTGTTGGTTGAACAATGTGTTACCATGTGATAATAACAAGTTTTTGCAAAATTACAAGTAAAATAATCACAGCACAAGTAAGCATTGCTTCATAAAGGTTATCTAGTATTTTGAAATTCTATAATAACGGAATTAAAATATTTCTCTATTTATTGGGTCAATTATCATATTTTTGCTGAATATATGTCTTAGAACTGTTAGATATTTTGTTCTTTTAATTTAAATAGAATTTAAATAAAATACTCTAATCCATTTTTTTTGCTAATTCATTAACTATTATTGAGTTGCTATGATTTGCAGCTAGAACGTATACAAAGCTATTAAATTCTTAATTGTTCTAACAAATAACAGTGTTCAAATAATAACAACATGTATTTGATGATTATAGGTTATGGATAAGTAAAATAAGTGACATCAGTGATACAAGGGACAAAAAGAAGGAATTACACATACTTTGTCATGAGGTACTTGCATTCCCCTTGAATTGGTATAATGTTACTAATATTTAAAAGTGGACTTGTATTAGTTAAAATTTATATATTGAAATAAATATATTTAAAACTTTATGGCAGTCATAAGGAAAAGTAAATAAAGAAATATAATTGGTATGCTAAGAAAGGAGAGAGACTGGAATCATATAAAGTGTGCAATTAAAATTACAGAAAACGCAAAAGGAGTGGAAGAAAAAACCAGAAAGAATAAAGGGCAACAAACAGAAAATAGTAACAGAAAGGTAGTTGTGAATCCAACTTTATCAATAATCACCTTAAATGACAATGCTTTAAATATACCAATTAAAAGACGGAGATTGAATGAATAAAATAGATCCAACTATATACGTTGTTGGTAAGAAACCCACTTTATAAAGATACATATAGATGAAAAGTAAAGGCAGGAAAAATGATATACATGTTAACAATAATTGAAAGAAAATTGGATTAGCTGTATTAATATTGTACAAAACAAACTGATGAATTTTTAATAAGAGTAGCTGCCTCCAGCAGGCTCCGTGTAAACTGGTGTTGCTGCTGCTGCTGTTTGGGGAGGCACCTCAGGGCCACGGCGAGGGCGTCGTCGTCTCTGTTCCACAGGGAAGTCTCCTGGGCCAAAGACGGTGGGTGGTCTACAAAGAGGCAGAGGAGTGAATATACTCTCCCCACCTTCTGGGATGCATTTTCTTGGTGCAG
>CAUYRT010004533.1:0-32848 GCA_963574885.1 Lepilemur ruficaudatus
AGCTGCACGTAGAACTGTTTGATCCAGCAATAGCTCTATTAGGCATCTACCCAAAGGAACAAAAGTCATTCTATAATAAAGACATCTGCACTCGAATGTTTATGGCAGCACAATTCACTATTGCAAGGATGTGGAAACAACCCAAGTGCCCATTAATCCATGAGTAGATTAATAAAATATGATATATGTATACAATGGAATATTACTTAATTAGTTAAGTAGTTAGTTCTTTTGCTCTCCCTTACTTGATTTCTTCTCTGGTCCCATCCCAAACCATTTTGGTTTCCTATCCTAAATTATCATCTTTACTGTCAGCATTTGCGTTCATGTTCTTCTTCCACAAGAAAATAGAGGCATTCCAAATGAAAACAGTGATACTGATTTTTGCCTACCAAATTGAAAAATCTTTAGAAAAATTATAATGACCAGTGTTGGCAGGGACATGATAAAATAGATGTTTTCCCTCAGCTTAGCAGAATCTAAATTTATAGCCCCTTCTAGGGAGCTTCTGATGCAGAATCAAAGGCTTTCGAAACATCCATATCTTTTGAACAGCTAATTCTTAAGTATCCTTAATAGAGATGTACACAGATATTTATGAATATCATGAATGTATTAAGTTTTAAAACTTTTCTTAGTGTATTTCCAATTAGTACATTTGTATGACAATATACAATAATTAAAGATCATATTATCAAGGAATGTATAAAGGCACTGGAAAATAAATTTTATTGATACATTGTTAAGTAGAAAGGGAGAATATGAAACTCTTATTTCCTACTTTTGTTTTTTAAAATATGTTTTGGAATAATTTGTCACAGCAGCAATATGAGATAGGCATTTTATTATCCTCCACTTTAAAGAGTGAAAAACTGATGTTCAGAAAAGTGAATTATCCAAGGTCACAAAGAGAGTAAGTAGTGAATCAAGATTCTAGCTCCATTCTGTCTGACTCAAGAGTCCCAGGTCTTACCTACCTTCCTGTGTGCCCTTCTAAACCATGTAATTAGAGATTTAACTTTGAGCCTATATATTGTCTAGGTTCTTTTTTAAATTGACTTCAAATATATAACTGAAAATATAGTGATTTAGAATCTTATAGCTCAAGAACTACATGATTTTATTCTTTGATAATGCAGTAATATCCAAAATACACTAATTTGATTAACACCAGAAATTTATACTTCATTTTAAATGTTATATAACAATTTACCAATTCAATGTAGATAATACATCATAGGTAAAAAGAGAGTGGACTTCTTTAAATACTGATCTTTTTTAAAAAATGTAGGGCTATCCCCATAGGCTAAAAATTTCTTATTTTCTTGAACAAATAAATCAGACCCTATGTTAGCCTGCTCACGCCGTCACAACAAAATACCATATTGGGTAGCTTAGACAACAGATATTTATTTCTCACAGTTCTGGAGGCTGAAAAGTCCAAGATCAAAGTTTTGACGGTTTGGTGTCTGGTGAATGTCCTCTTCCCGGCTTCCAGATGGCTGTCTTCTTGCTGTGTCCTCACATGGGAGAGAGAAATTGCTATAGTGTCTCCTCTTCTTCTCATAAGCCACAAGCCCTATGGCATTAGGGCTCTACCCTTATGACCTCCTGTAACCTTTATCACCTCCTCACAAGGCCCAATCTCCAAATATAATCATCTCGGGAGTTAGGACTTTATCATATAAATTTTGGGGGGGGGGTCACAGGCATTCAGTTCATAACAGAGACTTATTTCATCCAGATTACTGACAGTGATATCAAACGATATCTTGTGAAGAAGCAAAATTCTTCCCGAAAGTTAATGACAAAAGTATGGAATTCCCCGGCATACCCCTTGGTTTCTCTTAATAATTAATGATTGCCATTTGTTTAAATGCTTTTTTAAAAATTGGTTTATATTTCACCCTGTAATTCCTTTTGAAGAAATTAAATTTATAGGTTTACTACTTACTTATTAAGATAATATTTCCATTTCTTGTTCTGAAAGTTGCTTAATGTAAGCTTAGAAATATGTCTGCTGATTCCAGCTACTAGAATTTTCTGTGTAATTAGAATTTATTTGTAATTTGTCTTGAAAACTTGATATTTCCATCCGTATGTGATGTGTCATTTAGGGTAATTTTGGAAGTGTGGAGATGTGCCGGTATGACCCTCTACAAGACAACACTGGGGAGGTGGTGGCTGTAAAAAAGCTTCAGCACAGTACTGAAGAGCACCTTAGAGACTTTGAAAGGGAAATTGAAATCCTGAAATCCCTACAGCATGACAACATTGTAAAGTACAAGGGAGTGTGCTACAGTGCTGGTATGTTGCCCAACTGAAACCTATTTTAAATTCAAGGTATATCTTTAGCATCCTGGGTAATAGAAACAGGTATGTCCTAAGATCTGGGCTTATAATATGCCAGTGCCCAGAGAGAGGCATTCTATAATGACTGGAGATTGTGCTTGGTGATCATACACTGTAACTATAAGAAGTCTCTGGCCAGTTGGTTTATCATTCTCTTCACCATTTGCTTAAGCTCATGAAGAGAGTATCATTTTTAAAGAAAGAAATTGTCTTTGCTTACATTTTCTATAAAAATAAAATTTTTAAATTAGATGCTTTTTTGTTCAGTGTAAATGAGGAGAAAGGAAGTTTTCTCATGAGTTTATTTTGGTTTACCTAAAGGGTTACATAAAACTAAAACATAAATATTTTTAAAGCTTCTATTTAAAATTTTTTTATTCAAAAAGCCTGTGTTTTTAGCTACATCACCTTTAATTTATAATAAAGTTTTGTCATCACAGACTCAGATTTTACATATGTTTAAGTTATTTGTGTATGATTGTTTTCTTTTTTTTTCCCAAGTATTTCTTGATTTTATTTAAAAAATCAATACCCTGCTATAAAATTACAATAAAAAAATGAAGCAAATAAGTAGACTTTATAGGATCTGCCAGAAGTGTCTATTTAAAATGACGTAATGCAAGGGCAAATACTTTAATGCCTTTATGATTCCCAAATTCTTTTTTTTTTTTTTAGCTGTGTATGATTGTTTTCTAATATTTCATAAGTAAAATATGGCAAAGCAAAACATGTTTCTATTTGTATGTTAAAGGCCGGCGTAATCTAAGATTAATTATGGAATATTTACCATATGGAAGTTTACGAGACTATCTCCAAAAACATAAAGAACGGATAGATCACAAAAAACTTCTGCAGTACACATCTCAGATATGCAAGGTACCTAATACCCTGGTTATTTGTTGTAGATGAAATGAACATGTTGAAGTAATTGTTAGGAAATCCTCTAGACTCTTTCTTAGATAATAAAGGGAGTATATAGAGCTAAGACCAGTTAAATTGTTTATGCTTATAAAACTAAACTGAAAGAAAAATTTACTTTATCCATAGGGTATGGAATATCTTGGTACAAAAAGGTATATCCACAGGGATCTGGCAACAAGAAATATATTGGTGGAAAATGAGAACAGAGTTAAAATTGGAGATTTTGGTTTAACCAAAGTCTTGCCACAAGACAAAGAATACTACAAAGTGAAAGAACCTGGTGAAAGTCCCATATTCTGGTAGGTATATTTCAGTATAATAAAGTGAAATTTTAGAGCACAAACTTCAGATTTCATTATTATTGTTTAATAGTTTTTGATTTATACATTTATAATAACGAACATTTATCATATGTTTACATTGGGCTAAATACATTTCATAGATTATCTCATCCTTATAACAACCCTTGGAGAATACGTATAATTATTATTTCCATTTTAAGCATGGGGAAACTGAAGCATAGACAGGTTAAATAGCTTGCTCAAAGTCACATGACTAATAAATGGTAGAACTGGGATTCAAATCCAGATAGTCTGATCTCAGAGTTTGTACTTTTAAGCTCTCTTAATAATGTTTTAATCTGGCATTAATTGAATATTTTTATATGTTGAAGCTGAAGGTAATTTTTGATATTCAATTAAAATTGTGAATTGTGAGGAGCATTCATACCTAATTTTTTTTTTATGTGTAATACATTGTTTCTATTGATCTGTGCTTTGATGCAAAGTTTTCTTTTTTTATGCCTCCATTCATTTATGGCACATTTTGTTTTCTAGGGATGACTTGGTGAAATTATATTTCAGTGTTTTGGTTTTCTATACATTCCAAATAGATTTTAATTCTGGTTTCATCTGCTGAAATAATACTATTAAGATGATATTTGAGTCAGATATTAGTTTTAAAACAGAGGTTTGAGGTCTTATTTTAGTTAAGTACGTTTTATTTACGTTCTTGATATATGACTTGAAAATTAGAATTACAAACAATGTAACTGTTAATTTATAAATATTTTATGGGATTCATTAGAATTATTAGAAACATGGAGATTACTCAGTTTTCTACTTCTGAGTTCATGGATCATCTGTATTTGCTGGTTGTCTTCATTTTATTTGGTATCTGTAAATTTTACAACTAATCCTGGCTTTTGGAAATTGTTAGTCCAGAAAGAAATCAGGTAACAAAGCACCAGCGATTTAGAACAAATTGATTATTCCACAGAAGAGTAACTTACAATGCTATTATGAATGTGTTTAAAGAAGAATCCTTATCTTTTAGAGACGCATCCTGAAATAATTATGGTTGAAATACTATCATCTTTGGTATTCACTTTACATAAACCCAGTGGGGCAGAGGTGTGGAGTTATATTACAAGAGGGGCAGTGAGTTTAGCTGAGTAACAGGTAACGCGGTTGTTCATTTTTCTCTAATTTGTGTAGGTTTGATATTTCTTTTAACATTAAAAACACATTTTATTAAAGAATGTCCTCATGATAATCATTGGCATTACCACCAAGTAACTATTTTTAGGGTATGAGTGAAACTAGAAAATAAGACTCATAAAAATATGATCATATACTTTGGTCATGTCCCATTGATACATTAATTTCATTTTTTCCAGAATGAAAAATTAAAGAAGTTAAGTGGAATTAGCTGGTAATCAATAAATATTACTTATATGAATATCCAGTAATTTGGGAATACTTAATGATTACAATTTAATAAACATTTATTAAGTACCAACTGTGCTCCAGATACCACTCAAGGAGCTTGGGATAAGAAGATAAGATTAGCATCAAAAAAGGACTGTCCCTTAGTAGGAAGGCTGAACTAAAAGGAAAAATTTGACATGCAGGCAAATTCCACTGACAAGTCCGTGACCCATAATCCCTTCCTTTTAAGAGCTCATAATTTAGGAAAAGTCAAATGTATAATCAAATTATTGCAAAGCAGTGTGTAAATACAACAATTAGGTTAATGGGAAAACATAAGAGTACAGATAATTCTGCTGAGAGTTTAAGTCAATCAGAACAACAACTAAGAGATGACATTTCAACTGTTGATTAGTAGGAGTTTACCAGATAGACAAGAGGAAGGGCATTCCACAAGGAGATAGAGAAGAACAAAGAGGATCAGGGGTTTGAAAGTGAATGGCATAATCACAGAACAAACAGGGAATATTTAGGGCTGGAAAGGGATTGAGCACTTCTATGGTTTGAATGTGTGTCCTCCAAAATTCAGGTGTTGCCAATGTGATAGTATTAAAAGGTGGGGCCTCTAAGAGATGAAACAGGTAATCAGAAGATTTTCCCTTTTATATAGTCAAGCAGATATAACCCATTACATACAAATTCTTGGGATAAACATTAACTAGTCCTCAGGTAAAAGGCCTTGACAATGGTATTTGTCATACATGCAGTTCATCCTAAATTCACTTGGTATTAGGAGTGACCATCTATGTTAGCTAATTGGCTTTATACAAAGGAAATATGCACTTTTCATATCTTCATGACAGGAGATAATTTTGCATCTTGGAAGGAGGCTTTTGCAGAAGTTAGGCCCCTACCCTCCCACAGAAACTGGGAGGGAAGGGTGCTATCTTCCTTGATTATATTTCAAAGAGATGGTTACAGGTTCTTGAGAAAGACATTCTTAGGTCATAAAGCTGGCAAAGAGGCTTTTAAGCAAGAGCTTTTAAAAAGAGTTACATACATTTTAAACAGACAAAGAATTTACAGTTCTAAGTTTTCCAAATACTCCAAGAAAAAAGGAGAGGAATCTTTCCTCGTATTTTTCAACAGGGTGAATTAATTTTTTTCTTTTTTTATTTGTATTTACCCTTACATAAGTGATGGAACAGCCATGGAGATTAGGAGTAAATTACAAAGAATAGTATCATGAAAACCAGAGGAAGAGAATATCTGGCAAGGGGCGAGGGAGTAGCACCATTTTTAGGGAAATTACATTCCCCTTGTGGAATAAAACTAATACTCATTTTGAAATAACATAACTAGATGCATAAAGATTTTTTGTTTGACCACTTCTGGGTTAACTGTATTGTCCCATTTTATGTATTCTTTAGATATGTAAAGTTTTTAAAATGCTAAACATAAAAAGAATATAGCATTAGATGTTTAATTGTGCAGAATAGAGTATTAGTACTATAGAAATTCAATAGCATGAAGTCATTAATACCTTGAGTAGACAGGGAAGGATTTGTGGAAGTGAGGAAACTCAAATTGGATTTTGAGAGAGATTAAATTTATATAATTCGTATTTTTAAACTCAAAGGTCTAGAACAGATCTGTGGTAGCCATCTCTATAATAAAGATAAACTTAGCAATAGAACCATGACATTCACAGTCCATTGGCCAAAACTCTTCCTTGGATAGTGTTAATGCTTGAGTGAACAATGACATCATTTCTCACTGTGACTGTTTTCTGTGCTTCCTCTCATAATCACCCCCCTTCTGATTAACAGGTTTGTTCTTTTATATCTTTAAATCTTACTCCAGCCCAGAATCCATTTTTTTCCTCCAGGATACTTATCTGGATTCATTTAAAGCTTAACTTGGAAAGAGCAGCTTATTTTTCAGTTCTTAGAAGGTACTTTGCAGGCAATCCTGGTGCTGCTTATAGAGATCAAAATAAATTTCTTTGGATTTTAGTTATCTTTGTATGTCAGAGGTTCTCAAGACCATCCCCAAGTTTAAGAATTTGCTGGGATGATTCCACAGGACACAGCATATAGTCATATTGATGGCAATGATTCATTATAGGGAAAGAATACAAAGCAAAATCAGCAAAGGGAAAAGGTATATGGGACAAATCCAGGGGGAAACCAAGCACAAGTGTCCAAGGGTCCTATCCCAGTAAAGTCATGTGGGACACGCTTAATTCTGCCAGCAATGAATTGCAGCAACACATGTGAAATGTTACCAGGGAAGCTGATTAGAGACTGATTTTTATTGGAACTAGTTTCAAAAGGGCATTTTGCCTGGTATATACCCAAATCCCAGACTCACAGAAGAAAAACAGATGTTAGCATAAACCCTTTTGTTTGTACAAATAGTTTAGGCACAGTGAGTCACCCTTATCCTTTAGGGAATTGTGGAACACCTCCTGAAATCTAAGTTTCCAAGTGCTAGCCAGGTGTTAACTTTGCAAGAAGGCCCTTCCGAGTATAGCAGCCTCAGGCCTGCTATGTTAATTCTTTTCTCTACACCTTGTTTTATTTAAATATAATGATTTATAGGTAAAATCATGAGTTGGCACATCAAGTAACTGTCTTGTAAAATACTCTGCATATATTACAGGTATGCTCCTGAATCACTGACAGAGAGCAAGTTTTCTGTGGCCTCAGATGTTTGGAGCTTTGGAGTGGTTCTGTATGAACTTTTCACATATATTGAGAAGAGTAAAAGTCCACCAGCGGTCAGTGTGCTTTTTATTTATTTTCGGTTTTTTTTTTAAACATGAGAAAGGCTTTATTCAAATAATAATAATCCTAGGACTTATTTTAGAGCCTCTTACTGCTTATTTGTAAGAAAATATCCAACAAAATAACACCAAACTTATTTATTAAGTTAATTTGAATTTTTAAAAAGGGGGTGTTGGAGCACTATTTAGTATATTCTCTTAATATTATTTTTAGAAAATTCAATAAGCTCATTCATTCTAGGAATTATCGCATAAGTTAAAATAAGCCTTTCAAAGTAAATATTTCCTGTTCATTGTAGATTTTTTTAATATGGAAAAGTATGAAAATATAAAAATCATCTCTAATGCAATTACTCAGAGATAACCATTTTAATATTATGGTATGTTTTCTTTCAGGCTTCTTTTTATTATTTAATATAAAAGTGAAATTTTATAAACAAACATATATTGTTTTATAAAATTAAGGTCCTACTGTACAGTCTGCGCTCTTGCTATTTCACTAAATATTATAGCATGGTATTTACTATACTAGACATTTTTACTGCAAATGTGATTTCTAACTGCTACGTAGCATTCTATCATAAGGATATATATGTCTAGACAATCATTCTCCATTTTTCAGTCTTTTTAAGTAATACTTTAATGGACATAGTGAACATCCTTATACATAAATGTTTATCTCTGGTTATCATTTTAGAATAGAAGTATTATAAGTAAAAGGTTATGAACTATTTTAAAGGTTTTTGATTATTTCAAAATGCTTCCCACAAAAGCTGTACCAGATTACATCTCAATAGGGGGGTGTACATTTCATCATTTACTACTATTGGTCATTATGCTTTTATGCAGTTTTGCCAAATTGATAGGCAAGTTGAATATATTTTACTTTGTATTTCTTAGTGTGATTGAGCATGTGTCTGTTGGGTATGTGGAGTGGATATGTGTGTGTCTGTGAATTATCTCTGTGTTTTGCCTATATTTATATTGGTAATTTTTCTTACCAATTTAGAAGAGCTCTATAGATCAAAAATAAATGATTTGTGTTGTAAATATTGCCATAATTTGTAATTCAAGCTTTAACTTTATGAACTTTTGACATATGAAAGTTTTCTCTCCATTGCATTTATGCCTAAATATATTCATTCTTAATTTTCTTTTTATGTCCTCTTTTACATTCAGATTTTTTTATTTCAACTGAAATGTAATATGATGTGTTAAAACAACAACAAAACTCAAAGTAAATATGTGTTTAGTTCATATGTTTGAGCACTTTTCAAGGAGTTTGTGTTGAGTTTCTTACAGTATGGGAATGGCATGAGAGAGATTTCACATTTAATCATCAACCAGTTTGAAAAACCAGTTTTTTTTCCAAAACATACAAAAACATACATATACTGAAATTTTCTCATTTACTGGAAGAAGTTGAGGAAGAATTCCACTTCAAATTAAATACACAAAAAAGCTCATTGAAAAGTGGGTTTGTGTTTCAGGAATTTATGCGTATGATTGGCAATGACAAACAAGGACAGATGATTGTGTTCCATTTGATAGAGCTCCTGAAGAATAATGGACGATTACCAAGACCAGATGGATGCCCAGATGAGGTAATAAAGAATGTTTTTATTCATAGTAACCATACATTTTCTTTTTCTTCCTACTCAAGGATTTCAAGTCACTTTCTGAAATTTAATTTGCTGAGCTTTTAGGTAAATAGCAAATCTGATGACTGTGGATAAGACATAGGCTGTGACACATACCCTGTGCAGGAAAATTAAGTGGGAATTTCAAATATATGGCTTCCACCAATTAAAAGATGGCATTTAGTGTTCATTGTAATTATGATTTATTTTCTACTTTACAGATTTATATGATCATGACAGAATGCTGGAACAATAACGTAAATCAACGCCCCTCCTTTAGGGACCTAGCTCTTCGAGTGGATCAAATAAGGGACAACATGGCTGGATGAAAGAAACGGCCTTCATTCTGAGACCAAAGTAGACTTACAGAACAAAGTGTTGTATTTCACATTGTTGTGGACTATTCTTACATATACTATTATTACCTAAATCATGATGCTAGCCAGCAAAGATGTGAAAATATCTGTTCAAAACTTTCGAAGTTTATTGAGTTTTTCTTCATGAGGCCACCAGTAAAAGACAGTAATGAAAAGTTCTTAGGGAATTTTGTAAAAAGTTTCATGAACATTATCAGTCCGCTAACCTCACCCTTCTCTGATAAAAGGGAAAAAAAAAAACAGATTTTTTTCAACTCAGCTTTTTGAGGGGTGAAAAAATTATAATGTAAATTTTGCAATGTTAAAGATGCACAGAAAATATATATGTACAGTTTTTACCACAGTGGAAAAATATCTTGGCATCTTGTGTGATGTTTTACACAAGGGCTGGTGTTCATTAATGTTTTTTAATTTTTTCATAGTTGATCTATAATAACTTCATTGTACAAATTAAGATGCTTAGATAATTGAATAAGCACCTTTGTGTCCTTGTTCATCTTTATCACTGGCCAGCAATATAAGCAGGTACACTTTTAGCTTGTAGTTCATGTACTGTAAATATTTTTAATGGAAAGGGAACAAATGTCTAGTTTTATTTGTATAGGAAATTTCCCTAACCCTAATTAAGAATACATTTTGAAATAGAACAAGCTTACAAAGATATAACATAATCTATTTTCTTATTTCTTTCCCTTGTATCTATTTGTGGTGAACGTGTTTTTTAAACAGAACCATCTCCAAATTTTTCTAAGACTACAATGAATAGTTTTCTTTTAAACTTTCAAGATTAAGTATGTCAGGAATATTGTCATTCCTTGAGCAGTTGACTGCCAATAAGATTCTTCAATCCCTGAGACCTATGGTCATGAATTAAATTGAAGCATAAGCCATAAAATAGATTGTTTTTAAAATGCATAAGCTCATTAAGATGCATAGTAGGTTAGGAATTTTTTTCCTAAAAACTATATTTGAGGGGTTTCAGAACTCTATTGCAGTCATGGAAGAGATTTAGTTCCTCTTGTGAGAGGGTCATATACAAGAGGGAAAAGAGGTAAATTGGTGAAAAAATTATGCTTGTTAATTTTATTCAAAATGCCAGTAGAAAATTCATAATGTATATCTTTAAAATGAGAGCATACATATTTTTCAATTAAGTATAAAGGGTTGTTTATTGTTGTCATTTGTTTTAGTGCTACTCCACTTTAGGCACCATCCCTAAAATAAAATGTGGGTTTTTTTTTTTTTCGTGTGTGTTATTTATACAAAGTTTAAAATACTTGGTATTTTGTTTAAAAAGAAAATAGTTTCTTTATTTTTGGTGGTATATGCTATTTTTTTAAACTTGTACTTAAGACTTCTGATTTTGGGTTGACGGGGTTAGGGAAAAAATGCTTTTTACATTCATTGTACTTAAGGCATTTTAGTAGTTACCAGATACAGAAATCATCTAAAATGACAGTATTATTAAATTTTTTAAAAGACTTCTAGTAAATATTTTGGTGAGAGTTGAATATAATTTTTATTTAATTTATAACGATGCCTCAAGGATCTGTATACATAATACAATTAAGAGATCTTCCATTGTACCACTTTTCAAGTGAAACAGTAGCATACCATATATAATAATAAGCTTGATTTCAGGTTTTTGTACTAAAACTTAAAGTGTGTACTTAAAAGTAGATTTTTCTCAAAGGTCTTTAAAATTTTGTTTTTAAAAACATGATGTGAACTAAGATTCTTTAATGTTTCATGTTTTAGTTTTAGGTAAAGAATCCCACATATATATTCTTAAGTTTTTAGAGTAGGATGATGACCTTATTGTAAAATTCTAAGCTTTCAAGAGACTTCTTTCTTATGGAGGGTCTGTGCTGTTGTCAATTTTGATTCTGACTATACATAATAGGAAAATAATCTTGCAGCTGTTCAGTTGGTTCTGTGCAAGAAACAGGTAAGTAATTATTGTGCCAATTAATGTCAAAATGTTTCTTCAGTTAATATTCTTCAGAAATGAGGGTAAAGGTTTCCTTAGAATTCTGTAAATATTCCAGTATATTAAGTTATGCAATCTTTATATAAAAATTCCATGCTTCTATGGGTATTTGCTTGGGAAATGGTCACTTTTTCATGCTCTATATGTGCTGCCAATAACACTATAATTTGCTCTGGAATAGTTTTCTTATAACCCAAGACTTCTGCTTTAAAGTCAAGGGAAATTTTTATCACAACTGTAACTTCTGATATTTAAATTTTATTTAAATAGTTTTATTATGCAGTAGACGTTAGAAAATAACTACAGTTCTTTATCTGGGGAGCCATTCCCCATGGGGTGGCATTATGTGCTCAACTTACTGAGATTATGTTAATTTCTCTGTTAAGCTTTTAGCATGTTCCCACAAAATGGAAATATTTATGTAATAAATATTGAGAAGCTATTTTCTTTGTATTGTTACCTAAACAAAGAAATGGGGGCACACACACTGATATAGGGATATGTACAGAAAGCCTTTTATAACAGTAAAGTTACCTTCCAATTTTTAAGAAATAACTCCTGAGACTGCTGTCAACTACTGTGCTATCTTTATGAACATTGCTGTATCCATTGTAACTTGTATTCAACTTATTTATAATGAAAATTTCTCTAATCTTTTAGCATAATTTACAGAAGATCTTTCAGTTTGCTGTATCAGAATAAATAACAGTAAGTCAGTAGGATTATCCAAACAAAAGATTATAAGAGATTATCTTGATTTTATTTAAGAAAAAACATTAAATATGAATATCAGAAAATACATTGTGTTTACTCCCCAGATTTTAGTTAGTTGGATTTAATTTCAAGACAAGGCATTCTTATAGGTGCTATTTACTGAGGTCAAGTCAGTTATCTTTGAGCAGTGTGAACAGACAGAAGCATAGCTTTTAGATCTAAATTATTGGTAAATAACATTAATAAACAGATCAAGATGGTATGGAAAAATGGTATACCAGGCATGTTGTAGAGACAGCAGGCAGATGAGAAGGCTAGCTATCAATTGTAGATGATAAGACCTTATCAAAACAAGTATAAAATGAAAGTATACAGTGGTAACATTTGTTGATCAATTATTTATCTTTTCAAGCACAGTTTTATACATGCATGAAAATGTTTAAGTGCTTTTCACACACATAAAAAAGATCAAGTGGATGGTATCTTTAATGAAAAAGTTTAAGGTCCTTTAAATACTTGGAGTATATATAATAGACTCTCAGTATATATATTCTAGTAGCATGTAGTATACGTTTGTGAGTTGGGGCTTCTTTATTGACATTAAAAACACAAGAAACTAAATCAAAGATGCTAAAGTAAATAGAAACAAAACAAGATAAATCTAACACTCAAGGTACTCAATTATGAAAATATCTAGTTGAACACTACTTGAAATAGACATATGATACTTTTTTCTCTGCTAAATAGTTTTGTTGAAATTAACAAGTTTTATGGCTATACTAAATTTTAAGTATATCAGAAAAAATTTATTTTTATATCCTTAGTAACATTTAAGACACCTATGTTTTTGATTGGAGAAAAAAAAAAGTTGTTTGCAGAATCAAAGACTTCATCTTGATTTTTAAGAATAATTGAATTCTCTAACATTAAGTAAAACAGTTTTAAGCTGCATAACCAAGGTGTCTAAGCCCTTAATCTGTAAGCTACAAGTGGCCCACAGCTAAATGACAAATAAGAATTGGATTGTGTTGACTGATAACACTTATTGACTACTGTTCAGAAAGCCATAATATTATTATTTTTTAATTTCAGTAGATTCGAGGGGTACAATTGTATTTTGTTACATGGATGAACTGTATAATACTGAAGTCAGGGATTTCAGTTCCCATCACCAGATTAGTGTACATTGTATCTGATAGGTTTTTTATACCTCACTCCCTCTCTCTCACCCTCCCCCCTTCTTAGTTGCCAATGTCCATTACACCACTTTATGACCAATATACCCATTGTTTAGCTCCCAATTTTAAGTGAGAACATGTGGTATTTGTTTTTCCATTGAGATATTTCTTAGGATAATGGTCTCCAGTTCCATCCAAGTTGCTGCAAAAAAACATCATTTCATTCCTTTTTATGGCTAAGTAGTACTCCATGGTATAAATATACCACATTTTCTTTATCCACTCATCAGTTGATGGGCACTTAGGTGGATTCCATATTTTTGCAATTTTAAGTTGTGATGTAATAAACATTTGGGTGCAGGTGTCTTTTTCATATAATGACTTCTTTTTTGGGTAGATGTCCAGTATTGGGATTGCTGGATTGAATGGTAGGTCTATTTTTAGTTCTTTGGAGACTCTCCATACTGTTTTCCATAGAGGTTGTACTAATTTACATTCTCACCAACAATGTATAAGTGTTCCTTTTTTACTGCATCCATGCCAATGTCTATTATTTTTTGACTTTTTAATAATGGACATTCTGACGGGGTAAAGTGGTATCTTGTTACGGTTTTAATTTGCATTCCCCTGATAGTGATGTTGAACATTTTTTTTTTTATGTTGGCTACTTGTGTATCTTCTTTTGAGAAAATATGTTCATGGTTTTTGCCCACTTTTTGATGGGATTTGTTTTGTTCTTGCTGATTTGTTTGAGTTTTTTGTATCAATAGATTCTACATTAATTCTAATTAATTCTAATTCTGGATATTAGTACTTTGTCACATGTATAGTTTGCAGATATTTTCTCCAATTCTGTAGGTTGTCTGTATCGATTATTAATATTTCCCTTGCTGTGCAGAATTTTTTTAGTTTAAGTCCCATTTATTTTTATTGCTGTATTTGCTTTTGGGGTCTCTTAGTCATAAATTTGTTGCCTAGGCCAATGTCCAAAAGAGTTTTTCCTATGTTTTCTTCTAAAATTTTTATGGTTTCGGGTCTTACATTTAAGTCTTTTATCCATTTTGAGTTAATTTTTGTATATGGTGAGAGATAGGGGTCCAGTTTCATTCTTCTTCATGTGGCTATCCAATTTTCCCAGCACCATTTATTGAATAGGGCATCCCTTCCCCAGTGTATGGTTTTGTCTGTTTTGTTGAAAATCAATTGGTTATAGCTATATGGCTTTGTTTCTGATTTCTCTATTCTAGTCCATTGATCTGTGTGTCTTCATTTATATGAGTACTGTGTTGTTTTGGTTACTATCGCCTTGTAGTATAATTTGAAGTCAGGTAATGTAATGCTTCCAGATTTGTTCTTTTTTCTTAGGATTGCTTAGGATTTCTTAGGATTGCTTTGGCTATTTAGGGCTCTTTTTAAAATTTAGAAGTGCTTTTTCTAGTTCTGAGAAAAACAAAACTAGAAAAAATGTTTTTTTGTAAGAAATCTTTTAAATCCTTATTTCTATCCATAATTTTGAGGACAGAGTGAATCTCCTGGTGCCACTTTTTTTCCCCTTACTACTTTTATAACAATGCATTACAGTTTGTTAATAGAAATTCTCGATAATAGGAGGTTATTGTTGACACGGAAAATTGGAACTGAGTTTTACCTTATTATTGTAGGACTTGGAAAAATATTGAAGTTGAATTCCAGAACATTGAGTATACCACTACAATTCCTTAAGAGGCACCATTTATTTAAAAAACTATTTCAGAGGAAGAAAATCCTAAAAATCAAGACTTTACTGTAGACGACAGTCCTTTTCCTACAAATGGTTTGGAAATCTGAGACCTAAGGAACAATGTATGGTACTGAGAAAAAGGAATTTCTAATTTCTGTCAGATCTGAGATTATTCACATTTAATGGGAATTTTTGCCGACATCCTTAATTTCTTATTTCAAGACTACTGTCCTAAATGTGGAAAGTTAAAGTATGGATAACACATTCAAATGCCAGAAATACCCTGGCTGTAGTAATTACCTAGGTCGTTCTCTCATACTTACTCCAACAACTTAGCTATTTAATAGTCAAATTCTTAGTAGAGCCTTTGTCCCTGTTAGGAATTTTTTTTTAAAGACTGCATCCACACTGTACACCACTTCAGACCTTTCTACCTTTCTACATAGATGCACCCATTAACACTTGGTCATACAAGGAGATAATAAAGTACATTTGATACTAAATGTACTTATGTCATATTACTATATAAAAAAGTCAAAATTTCTTTAAACAGAAAAAAATAAACAGTGCCATAAAGATCATATCTATGCTATAAAATTTATCCAGAAGACAAATTACTTCTTTGACTGAAAAATGCTTGTTTTAAAAAAATTGGCTGTGAAGTGGTATATATATCATTGTTGTTTTGCATTCTTTTTCTCTAATGATAAGCATCTTTTTGTGTGCAGTTTATGCTTCTTTGGAGAAATGTCTAAGTCCTTTGCCCATTTTTAAATTAGAATTTTTGTTGTTGGGTTGTAAGAGTTCTTTATATATTCGTATAGTAACTCCTTATCAGATAAGATTTACAAATATTTTCTCCCATTCTATAGGTTGCCTTTCCCTGTTGTTGTGTCCTTTGAATGTACAAGAGTTTTATTTTGATGTATTACAATTTATCTATTTTTACTTCTGTTGCTTATTTTTTTGGTGTCATATCCAAGATCTCATTGCCAAATCCAATTTCATGAAGCTTTTCTCTAAGTTTCCAAGTGCATACTTTAGCTCTTACATTTAGGCCTTTGATCCAGTTTGAGTTCATTTTTCTGTGTGTGTAAAGTAATGATCCAACTTCATTCTTTTGCATGTGGATATCCATTTTTCCCAGCACTACGCGTTGAAAAGACTGTCCTTTCCCCATTGAATAGTCTTGGAACCCTTGTCAAAGATCAGTTGACCAGATGCCCAGAGTTTATTTCAGTGCTTTCTGTTCTATTCTATTGGTCTGTATGACTGTCCTTATGCCAATACCTCACTGTTTTTATACAATAACTTTGTAGAAAGTTTTGAAATAAGGAGGGTGAGTCCTCCAACTTTGTTCTTTTTTTTACAAGACTGCATTGGCTCTTTGGGGTCCCTTGAGGTTCCATATGAATTTTAGAGTAGGTTCTGCAAAAAGAAACATGATTGGGATTTTGATAGGGATTCCACTGAATCTGTAGATGGCTTTGGGTAGGGGTACTGTCCTTATATGTGGATTATCTCATTTTATCCATATAACTTTATGCAGTAGATACTATTATTTTTCTCATTTTAGGTGTTAGGAAACTGAAGTTTAGCAAGATACAGTAAATTTCCAAGTCTCATGTGTAAAAAGAAGGAATGCTAGAATTTCAACTCAGGCAGTCTGACTCCAGTACCAGAGTTCATAACCACTTTACTAGGCTGCCTTTCACAGCACACATATAAAGCAGAAATAAACTAGGTAAGCTTCTGTAGTGATCCATGGTTATATTTCCTAGGTAACCAGATGAAAAAATCATTTCAGTTCCCAGTGGAAATTATTTGAATATATTTTTAACTGGGTTACTACATCCTATTCATCAAGCAAAATAATTTAATTGTACAACAATTTGATAAAATGCAGAAAGTCAGTCTTTATAGAGGGAGCAATGTAGGAGATAATTCTGTCTTTTGCTAGATGACAACAGAAAGCTGCAAGTAAATGAAATTTTAAAAAGCTTGGACTGGATGACCTTTGACTCAGAGTACTAGGCCAAAATAGAAAGTAGTATTATTTAAGTTGGATACTCTCAAGTCTACACGTATCTCTGGTTGCTTGAGGAACTGAACCACGTTTTCCAAAAGTTACACAATATTTGCTACATGAAGGAGGATTACTGGAGGGCTAGAAGAGAATCAGATTTAGTTGAAATCATGTTGTAGCTGAGGAGGCTAAGTCCAAAAAGGTTACCTTGACTTGCCTGCATCACAGATGCAGGCAAGAGTACAACCAGGCTAGAGCCCAGGTCTTCCGACTCTGGTTAGTGCTCTTTATATTAAAACATGCTAAATTTCTTTACTTTTAAAGAAATGAGCCTAGGTTATAAACCATAAACTTATTTAATCATTTAACAAATCTTTCTAAGGGCCCATAGTAAACACAGCACTGTGCTAAATCTTTTGGTGAACAAAGATGTTCAGATATATTCTCAAGGAATTTTTAGTTGAGAAGGGATGTGTCTTTAGAAAGTATTACAAAGGCAACTTGGAAATATCTAGGAAAAAACCCAGAACATTAAATAGTAGTACATTTCCCAGAGGAAGTTACTTCTGATGAATTTGCAGTAAAAGAAAATAAGTGGTAGGTAAAATTGAAGCAGCATCAATTATGCATATCACAAATAGATATTTAATCTATTTAAAACAAATAAAAACCTTGGGACGTGTTAACCTAGAATCAAGATTGCAAAACTATTTTGTATGATGGCGAAAGACTGAGAATTACACCAAGTAAAGCCATAGATAAGAACATTCACAGGAATCAGACCAGAACTCTCAGGCAGAATTCTTCATATTTTCTCCACAAAACAGCCTCTATTCCTCCTAATAATGATACCACACTTCTTTTAGTCATCAGAACTTAGTAGACTCCTGAGTAAAACCTTTTACTCATTTTTATCCCTTGTACTTTTCCATTCTTCTCTCTCCATGTTTCCTTCATTAGTTTCTTCATTTATACTATCCTGTAATTTTGTGTTTTGACTATTATAATAACCTACTAATTAGTTTTCCTACCTTCTCTCATTTGTCCTGCATATCATTGTCAGGTCATTCTTCCTATGGTACAGTTTTAACCATTCTTCTCAAAAGCTTTCCATCTCCCCCCATTTCCTACAGGATAAAGTCCAATATCCCAGACTGTTACCAGTGGCAGAGCCAGATTTTAATTTCAAAAAGAAGGAAGCCAGGGGTGAGGATGGCTGCCTTGTTGGTTGTTAGTTTGGGTTTTTTTTTTTTTTAGACACCCTCCTTTGACTGCCTATTCCACCTGTCTCCTGGTATTACTTTCATACTGCTTTCATTGGAATCTTTTCATCATAATCTTAACAGCTGTTATGTCAACATATTTTAAATTATTGAAAAGGCACCACTTTTCAGGAGAGTTATGCTCAGGAAGAGTAATTCCCTCTACTCTCCTTTTAAACTAGGCTCCTGTCTGTCATTGAAAGACCTCTAAAACATCCCTACGTAATTTACCTAGACTTATCTTCCACTGCTCCTCAGTAATACTTTTCCAATTCAGCCAAACTGGTTTATATGCCATTCATTCCCTGAACACTTCTTGTAGTTTGAACTAGGGAGGTGATGATAGAGAGGGAAAGTAGAAAGGCACACTATTGATGGGTTGGATGAGAAGGTTGTGAGAAAGGGAGGAGTCAAGGAATGTCTCTGAGGTTTTGGTTTGAGCAACCAGATGGATGATTGAGCTATTTACTGACGCAGCTGAGGGGAGATGTGAGTTTAGAAAGAATTCCATTTAGGACATTAAATGTTAGATGCCTATTAGATATATCCAAGTGCTGATGTCATGTAGGTAGTCATTTAAAAATGATGGGTATAGTTAACATAATTTAAGGTAGTGTGAGAGAAAATAAGCAAGTAGAGGATCAGGACCTGAGACAGTTTAACATTTAGAGGTTAGATTGAGGATGAGGAGTTAGCAAGAAAAGATGACAAGTGGCCAGTGAAGTAGGAGGAAGACAAGGAGAGAGGGGTTTTATGAAAGCAATAGAAAAATGTGTTTTAACAGCAGAAAGTAGTCAACTAGGTTATTTACTGAAAGACAAAGTCATAGGAATACAGTGAATTGACCACTGGAATTAGCCACAGTGAACTGATGGTTAAATTCAGTGTAGCTGAAGGACAGCTTTGAGATGGATTGGATTGAAGGGGTTATGGAGGTTGGCAAGGAAGTGGAGACTGAATGTTTACTACCGTTTTCAGAAGCTCTGCCGTGAAGGGGAGCAGAAAACATGATAGCATAATGTGGGTATGAAGAGAGGATTCTTGTGTTTTACTTGGGAGGTATTACACCAAGTTTATATGCTGATGAGAGAGAAAGATGATATAGGGGTCAGAATTATAAAAGGAGTGAAATCCTAAATGGGATCCAGAGCACAAGAGAAAAATGAGTCTTTAATAGATTGGTGATACTTTTGCGATTTCAACTAGAGGGAATACGGTAAAATGGGGGTAAATACAGGTAGCTTTATAAGTTTGGTAGTGGAAACATGAGAGCATTTTCCTCTGATAAGCTTTTTCCACTGAAGTTTGAAGTGAAATTACTGGCTGAGACTGATAATTTGATGGTACACCCATGTCTAGTTTGGTCACTATTTCCTTAGAAATGAATCTGAGACTTCTGCTTTTGCCAACATGGAGGAACCTGGACCAGACTTGCCCTTACCCTATACACAACTAGAGAACCAGACAAAACATATGAAACTCCTAAATTCAGACATTAGATAATACCTGAGACTGTGATCCCTAAGAGAAGGAAAACAAATGAAGTGAGTTGTATGACAGTTCCAACAATAGAAGCTATCTGAACTGAAACACAAAGAGAAAAATATGTACAAGAAATGGGGAAAAAAAAAAAACAGAACTTCACTCACCTGTGGGTTACCGTCAATCAAGAAGTATAACATACCCATTGGAGACACAGAATAAAAAGGAGAGGGGAATTAAAAAATGACTTGAAGAATTTCTAGCACTCTTGGAGGCCAAGGCAGGTGGATCGCTCAAGGTCAGGAGTTCGAAACCAACCTGAGCAAGAGTGAGACCCCGTCTCTACTAAAAAATAGAAATTAATTGGCCAACTAAAAATATATAGAAAAAATTAGCCAGGCATGGTGGCGCATGCCTGTAGTCCCAGCTACTCAGGAGGCTGAGGCAGAAGGATCGCTTGAGCCCAGGAGTCTGAGGTTGCTGTGAGCTAGGCTGATGCCACGGCACTCTAGCCTGGGCAACACAGTGAGACTGTCTCAAAAAAAAATTATTTGAAGAATTAGTGGCTGAAATTTTTCTAAATTCCAAACAATAAACCCAGAGATTAAAGAAGATCATGAACCCTAAACAGAAATGAAAATAAAGGCAGATGAAGCACATCATAAACTGTTAACTTAGAATTATATTAAATATCTTCCAAAATATCTTCCAAAAATATCCTCCAAAGTAAAGACTTATTTTATATAAAATACCATCCAAAATAAACACTTTTTAGAAAATTAAAAGCTGAGAGAAATCATCATTACCTTACTTATACTACAAGAAATAAGTTCTTCAAACAGAAAAAAACGTTACACCACATTGAAGCTATATTCTACAATAAAGGAATGAACAGATCCAGAAATGGTGACTATGAGGGCAAATATAAAATATATTCTTTCCTCTTTTTGATTATCTTAAAAGATAATCAGAATGGGCAGGGCCATCCATCCCCTTCCTTCTAGTACTGCTCTCCTCCCATTTCTACCTCTTACCCTGCCCTAGAGGCCATAGCCATTCCCTGTATGAGCAGCCCCTTTATATAGCACTCTGTATGAGTTATGGCATCTTTATTTATTTATTTTTTTGAGACAGAGTCTCACTCTGTTGCCCAGGCTAGAGTGCCGTGGCGTCAGCCTAGCCCACAGCAACCTCAAACTCCTGGGCTCAAGCAATTTTCTGCCTCAGCCTCCCGAGTAGCTGGGATTACAGGCATGCGCCACCATGCCCAGCTAATTTTTTCTATATATTTTAGTTGGCCAATTAATTTCTTCCTATTTTTAGTAGAGACGGGGTCTTGCTCTTGCTCAGGCTGGCCTTGAACTCCTGACCTCGAGCGATCCGCCAGCCTCGGCCTCCCAGAGTGCTAGGATTACAAGCGTGAGCCATCATGCCCGGCCAAGAGTTATGGCATCTTAATTGAGGCAGACCATAGAGATGATGATCTTCAAGATTATCACACAAAAGCTGCTGGAGCACAAGGCGATCAGGTGTCTTTAGTTAATGGAGCTAAAAGAATGTACGGAATAGTATAAAAAGTCTGAAAATGTTCTAAGGGCTCTACAAAATTTTGGGCAGATTGGGAGTGAAGTACTTAAGAAATTAACTGAATAAAAACCCATTGTTAAAGACACAAGTGGGCCAAGATACACTGTAGATTGTCACTGATAGATCAAAAAAGTAAGCTTAAGCCAGTTAAAAGAGTTGCTTTGGATATGATTATATGTTGGTATTTGCCAAAATCCACTAGTTTACAGCATGTCCCTCATACTGGGAATATTTCTTATTCTGAAATTGAAGGGGTTATCATAACAGATCAGGGAATTAAGATAGGTAATAGAACTGCAAACCTAGAATTATTCCAACATGTAAGGATAATACTGCTACAAGGCTGTTAGGTGGACAATCAGGTACAGGAAAAATACTGACAAGAGCTGATGGACTTAACTAGCTGGACGGCTTTCTTAAATGTTATATGTAGTTCTATCATAGACAAGTATATTGGTCAAAGTACCCATTTGCTCAGAGAAATATTTATGCCAGGAATCATAGCTATGTATGCATCATTCTTACAGATAAAATAGATACCATTGGTGGACACTGGTTTTCTGAAAGTACTTCAGCTGATAGATTCAGAGAACTTTAATGGAGTTAATCAAATGGATGGATATGATACTCTGCATAAATCTAAAATGATCATGGCTAGAAACAGCCAAATACAGCTGTCCCTAGGTAAATAGACTATATATTGATTGATGAATAATCAATCAATGATTGTTCTAAATGAGCAAGATTAGATATATTGAAAATCCATGGAGATACCATTACAAAGCATAATGAAATCAATTACTGGAAGTAGCATGAAGCTTTCAGATCATTTTAATGGAGCAGACCTAAAAAATGTTTGCACTGAAGCAGTATATTTACAATTCATGCTGATGAGTTTATAATGTAAAAAGACTTAATGAAAGCAGTCAGAAAGTGATTCTAATAAGCTAGAGTCTAAATTGGACTATAAACTTGTATAATTTAGTATGAAATTTTTTTAATGGCTACATAATAGGCATTGGCTTAATGTAAAAATTGGTTAAAGAAATAATGTATGCAATGGTAATCTCATTAAAAAATTGTTTAACAAATAAAAATGTTTTGCATAGTTTATAATATATGTAGCAATAAAACGTATAACACAAATACCAGAAAAGATGGGAGTGGCTATTATAAAGGTCCTGAACTGCATGTGAAGTGATATATTATTGTCTGAAGGTAGTCTGAAATAAAGATGTATACTGTAAACCCTAAAGCAACCACTAAAAACCAACATTTAAGATAAACAGCTAACCACAAGATGACATGAAATGCAATTTTAAAAAAATTCAACCCAATAGCATGCAATAAAAAAGAGAAACATCAGAAAAAAAATCTACATTACAGATTTAAACCCAAACCATCAACAGTATACTTTTTATACTGTAATTGATAATTATATCAATCAAAAATTAAACATTCCTAAGAAGCATATATTGTGAACGTGACAAAAAAGCAAGAACTAACAGCATGCTGTTTATAAGAAACCAATTTTAAATATGAGATAGGTTCAAAATAAAAGTGAAAAAATGATATATAATGGAAACACTAATCATAAGCTGAAATGGCTGTATTAATATTTGGAATATTACTAGTGACAAAAGGAGACATTATGATGATCCAAGGATCAATTGCTCAAAAGACATGCACCTGGCAACAGAATTGTGAAATACATGAAAAATGAATAAATGAATGGATGGAAAGTAAATGACATCAAAAGACAAATAGATAAATCAATTATTATAGCAATTTCAACCTTTTCTCTCACCAATTGACAGAAGAAGAAGACAGCAAGATCAGTAAAGTTGTAAAACAATAACACTATCAACCAACTTGACCTACTTGACATTTATAGAACAACAGCATCAAGCAACAGCAGAATACATGTTTGTTTCAAGTACACATGGAATAATCACATGGAGCATACACAGAACCATAAAGTGGTTCTCAAGAAATGTTAAAAGATTAAAATAATATTCTCTATTAACAACATATTCAAATTAGAAATCACTAAAAGAAAGCTATCTGGTAAATGCTGAAACATGGGCAACTAAAACACAAACTTATAATAACCCCTGGTTCAAAGAAAAT
The DNA here is from genome assembly GCA_963574885.1 of Lepilemur ruficaudatus. Classification (NCBI taxonomy): domain Eukaryota; kingdom Metazoa; phylum Chordata; class Mammalia; order Primates; family Lepilemuridae; genus Lepilemur; species Lepilemur ruficaudatus. The sequence continues at coordinate 23,877 of CAUYRT010004533.1, forward strand.
GACAAGAGTAAATACAAAATATTTTGTAATGAATGAAAATGTGAAGTTAAAGCTGTGATTAGAGTAAAATATATAGCTTCAGATGCTGCTATTAAAAAAGGAGGCCTAAAATCAATAACAAACTGTAAAACAAAAAGGAAATTAAACTCAAGGGAAGAAATAAAGCTAGAAGCATAAATCAATGAAATAGAAAAAGAAAAAACAGCAGAATATCAGTGAAGGCAAAAACTCATAGTTTTGAAAAGATCAATAAAATTGGTAAACCTCAGCTAGAATGATCAAGCAGAAAAAAGACATAAATCTCCAAAATCAATCATAAAGAAAGATTAGCATACAGACCCTACAGATGTTTAAAGGATAGTGAGGGAAACTAACGATGTGGTGGGCGTTGTAGGTGGGAAAAGGCACACCCCAAATCATGGTTTGGGTATGGCAAAGTCATAACATGTATCCAAAATGTTTGTACCCCCATAATATCCTGAAATAAATAAATGAACTAGGTAAAAAAAAAGGAGAGTGAGGGAATAAAATGAACAACTTTATGCCAATAAATAAGACTAAGAACACTAACCCAATTAACAAGTTTCTTTTTAAAAAATGCCAAAACATACTCAAAAAGACATAGAAAATCTAAATAAAACTATATCTTTTCAAAAACTGATTTTGTAATTAAAAACTCTAAGTCAAAATAATTTTACTGGTGAATTTCATCAAACAAATAAGAAAACATGTAACACTCAACATATCCTTTATGAAAATAAAGGATATAACACTTCCCAACTTACTTTATGAGGCCCCCATGACTCTGACACCTGAACCAGACAAAGATATAAAGCTGTAAACTAATATCTCTATCAACATTGACACAAAACCCATGATTATCAGCAAGCAGATCCAGATTCCCCATAGTAACAGAATAAAGGAGAAAGCTCATATAATCATCTCAATATATGCAGAAAAAGCACTGGACAAAATTCAACACCTATTCATGATTTAAAAACTCTCAGCATACAGAAAATACAAGGGAACCTTTTCAATTACATGAAGTGTATTTACAAATATCCTAAAGCTAACATCATACTTCAATGGTAAAAAAAAAAAAAAAAATGTTTTTACCTAGAATTGGAACAAGGCAAGAGTGTCCTTTATGTAGTCAATGTTGTCCTAGAGGCCCTAGGTAACACACTGAATCAAGAAAAGAAATAAAAGACATCACATTGGAAAAGAAGAAATAAAACTGTCTCTACCCACAGATGACATGAATGTTTATGTAGAAAATCCTAAGCAATCTATAAAAATTTTAAAAAGCTACTAGAATAAGTGTATTTATAATGCTGCAGGATAAACAGCCAATATGCAAATATTAACTTTCTATATATTAGCAACAATTAAAAAATTGAAATTTAAGAACCACTTACATCTTGAATTAATTTTTGTGAGTGGTGAGAAATATGGATCTTGTTTCAGTCTTCTACATGTCACTATCCAATTTTCCCAGCACCATTTATTGAATAGGGATTCTTTTCCTCAGTGTATACTGTTGTCTACTTTGTCAAAGATCAGATGGCTATATGTGGATAGTTTTATATCTCGGTTCTCTGTTCAGTTTCATTGGTCTATGTCTCTATTTTTGTGGCAGTACCATGATGTTTTGGTTACTATAGCCTTGAAATATAGCTTAAAGTCTGACAAAGTGATGTCTCCAGATTTGTTCATTTTCATTAAGGTTGCTTTGGCTATTCAGGCTCTTTTCTGGTTCCAAACAAAGCATACAATTATTTTTTCCAGATCTGCAAAAAAAGACAGTATTTTCATGGGGATTGCACTCAATCTGTAAATCACTTTGGGTAGTACAGACATTTTAACAATGTTGATTCTGCTGATCCATGAGCATGATATGTTTTTCCATTTGTTTACATCATCTGCAGTTTCCTTCCTCAGCAATTCGTAGTTCTCTTTGTAGAGATCTTTTACCTTCTTAGTTAAATATATGTCTAGGTATTTTATTTTCTTTGTAGTTATTGTGAAAGGTATTGAGCCTTTGATTCTCAGCTTGACTCTTGTTGGTATATAGGAATGCTACTGATTTGTGTAATTTTGTAGCCAGAGACTTCGCTGAATTTATTTATCAATTCCAGGAGTCTCTTGGTGGAATCTTTGGGGTATTATAGATATATGATCATATCATGAGCAAAGAGTTTGACCTCCTCTTTCCCCATTTGGATACCCTTTATTACCTTCTCTTGCCTGGTTGCTCTGGCTAAGACTTCCAGCGCTATGTTGAATAGAAGTGGTGACAGTGGGCATCTTTGTCTTCTTCCAGTTCTGAGTGGGAATGCTTTCAACTTTTCCCCATTCAGTATGATGTTGGCTGTGGGTTTTATATGGCTTTTATAATTTTGAGATATGTTCCATCTATGCCTATTTTGTTGTGAGTTTTTATCATAAAAGAGTGCTGAATTTTGTTGAATGCTTTTTCTGCATCTATTGAGATGATCATATGATCTTTGTTTTTGCTTCTGTTTATGTGGTGAATCACATTTATAAATTTATGTATGTTGAACCATCCTTGCATTCCTAGGATGAAGCCCACTTGATCATGGTAGATTATTTTTTTGATGTGTCGCTAAATTTGGTTTGCTAGAATTTTGTTGAGATTTTTTGCATCTATATTCATAAGAGATACTGGTCTATATTTTTTTTTTTTGTTGTGTCCTCTTCTGGCTTTGGTATCAAGGTGATGCTGGCTTCATAGAATGAGTTGGGGAGGATTCTTTCCTCCTCAATGTTTTGAAATAATTTCTGCAATATGCCTACCAATTGCCCTTTGTAGGTCTGATAAAATTCGACTGTAAAACCATCTGGTCTGGGACTTTTATTTGTTGTAAGATTTTTAAATTGCTGCTTCAATTACATTGCTTGTAATTAGTCCCCTCAGGAGTTCTATTTTTTCCTGATTGAGCCTTTGTAGGTTGTGTATTTCCAGGAATTTGCCCATTTCTTCAACGTTTTTGAGTTTATATGCACAGAGATTTTTATAGTATTCACAGATGACATTTTGTATTCCAGTGGCATCAGCTGTAATATCTCTTTTTTGGCTTCTGATTGAGCTTATTTGGGTCCTTTTTGATTTCTGGTTAATCTAGTGAGAGGTCTATCGATTTTGCTTATCATTTCAAAGAATCAACTTTCTGTTTCATTAATCTGTATTTTTTTTAATTCATTTAGTTCTGCTCTGACCTTAGTTATTTCTCTTCTTCTGCTGGGTTTGGGTTTGGGTTGCTCTTTTTTATCTAGTTCCAACAGACTTAAATCTAAGACATGAAACAATAAGAAGAAAATGTTGGAAAAACTCTTACAGACATTGAACTAGGCAAAGAATTTATGAAGACGACCCCAAAGGCAATCACAGCAACAACAAAAATAAATAAATGGGATTTGATTCAATTAAAAAGCTTCTGCACAGCCAAGGAAACTATCATGAGAGCAAACAGACAACCAACAGAAGGGGAGAAAATATTTGCATGTTATGTATCCGATAAAGGGCTAATAACTAGAATCTATATAGAACTCAGGGAAATCAGGAAGGAAAAAAATCAAACAACCCTATCAAAAAGTGGGCAAAGGACATAAACAGAAGCTTTTCAAAAGAAGACTAGTGGCTAACAAACATATAAAAAAAATGCTCAGCATCTCTAATCATCACTTATTCCCAGTGAAAATGGCCTTTATCAAAAAGTTCCAAAACAATAAATGTTGGTGTGGATGCAGAGAGATAGGAACACTCCTACACTGCTGATGGGACTTCAAACTAGTACAACCTCTGTGGAAAGCAATATGGAGATACCTCAAAGAGATACAAGTAGAACTATCATTTGATCCAGCAATCCCATTACTGGGCATCTATCCAAAAGAACAAATGACAGTCTGTAAAAAAGATATCTGTACTCGAATGTTTATAGCAACACAATTCACAATTGCAAAGATGTGGAAACAACCCAAGTGCCCATCAATACATGAGTAGATTAATAAAATGTGGTATATGTACACCATGGAGTTCTACTCAGCCACAAAAAACAATGGTGATATAGCACCTCTTGTATTATACAGAATAGAGCTGGAATCCATTCTACTAAGTGAAGTATCCCAAGAATGGAAAAACAAACACCAAATGTACTCACCATCAAGTTGGTATTAACTGATCAGCACTTAAGTGCATATATAGTAATAACATTCATCAGGTGATGGGCAGATGGGAAGGGGGAGGTGGGAATGGGTACATACATACGTAATGGGTATGGTGCGCACTGTCTCGGGGATGGGCACGATTGAAGCTCTGACTCTGGTGGGGCAAGGGCAATATATGCAACCTAAACATTTGTACCCCCATAATACGCTGAAATAAAAAAAATTTAACAAATCCATTTCAATTAATAAAGCTCTCAGTAGAAAAAAAAAAGCAGCAGCAGCCAGGACACTTCTTAAAGAAGAATAAAAAAGTAACAGGACAAATCATTAAGTTTTAATAATTAAGACAGTGCAACATTAGCACAAAGACAGTCAAATACAGCAATGCAACAGAAGTCAGTCCAGAAAATACCATGCACATATGAGCACTGGGTTCTGATACTGCAGAACAGTGAAAACGGGACAATGGTATCTATAAATGATGTTGGAACATTTGGATATTTGTACAGAAAAACCAAAACTTGACCTTTACACCACAGCATATACAAAATTTAATTTCACTTGGCTTGTATATCTAAAAGACAACTGCATAAAGCTGCTTTATAAAAATATAGAACGTTATCTCCATGGACTTGGGAGAAAAACAAAAATTCTTTAAAAAGAACACAAAAGTACTAACCATGAAAGAAAGGATCAATAAATTAGACTACACTAAAATTAGGAACTTCTCATCAAAAAAGACTATGAGGAGGAAAAAAATATGCACACAGAAGTTATTTCTCATCCATATAAAGTGACAAAGACTCAATCTGAAATAGATAAAGAGCCCTTAAAAGTCAAAAAAAGGCAATTCAATATAAAAAGGTACTTCTGAGAGAGGATAATTCAATGGCCAGTAAACATACAAAAATGATCAACTTTATTAGTAATCAAAGAAATAGAAACTAAAATCACAATGAAACACTACTACACATCTACCAGAGTAACTAAAATTAACAAGATTGGCACTAGCAAGTATTGGCAGAGTCATGTAGCTACTGGAACATTCATACGTTGTTGGTGGGACTGTACTTTGGTACAATTACTTTGAAAACAGCTTGGTATTATGTACTAAACTTAAACTTACATATATTCTATGACTCAGAGGTTCTAGTCCCAAATATATATCCAGTATAAATATGCACACATGCATCAAAAGACATGTACAAGAATTTTTGTAGTAACATTATTCATAGTAGCCCCAAACTGGAAGCAATCCAAATTCCAACAGTAGGACAGATAATCGAATGGGGCATATTTGTGCAATGGCACATACTCTATACAGCAATAATAAACTACAGCTGCATGCAAAAAATAAAAATAAATAGAAAGCTTCTGCACAGCCAAGGAAACAATCAACACAGCCAACAGACAACCTACAGAATGGGAGAAAATATTTGCATACTATACATCCAATAAAGAGCTAATAACCAGAATCTACAAAGAACTCAAGCAAACCAGCAAGAAAAAAATCAAACCACCCCATTAAAAAGTGGGCAAAAGACATGAACAGGAGCTTTTCAAAAGAAGATAGACTCATGGCCAATAAACATAGGAAAAAGTGCTCAGTATCACTAATTTTCAGAGAAATGCAAATCAAAACCACAATGAGATGTCACCTAACCCCAGTGAGAATGGCTTTTATCAAAAAGTCCCAAAACAATAGATGCTGGGGTGGATGTGGAAAGGAACACTTATACACTGCTGGTGGGACTGCAAACTAGTGCAACCTCTATGGAAAATCGTATGGAGATCCCTCAAAGAACTAAAAGTAGACATACCATTTGATCCAGCAATCCCACTTTTGGGTATTTACCCAAAGGGAAAAATGTCATTTTATCAAAAAGACACTTTCACTAGAATGTTTACTGCAGCACAATTCACAACTGCAAAGATGTGGAATCAACTCAAGTGCCCATTAATACATGAATGAATCAATAAAATGTGGTATATGTATACCATGGAGTACTACTCACCCATAAAATATGAATTATACCTTTTGCAACAATCTGGATGGAACTGGAAACCATTCTCCTAAGTGAACTATCACAAGAATGGAAAAGCAAACACCACACATACTATTAAATCAGAACTAACCGATCAGTGCACAGATGGAAGTAAAACTCAATGGAAATCATGGAAGTGGAAAGGGGGAAAAGAGGATGGGTGAAATCATACCTAAAGGGTATAATATATACTATCTGGGTGATGGACACACTTATAAATTTGACTCAAGCAGTACAAAAGGAATCCATGGAAGCAAAACATTTGTACCTCTGTAATGTTCTGAAATTAAAAAAAAGAAAAGAAAAGAAAAGGATGAAAAAAAAACCATTTACAATAGCATTAAATATAAAATACTTAGGGAATACATCTAACAAGATATGTATAACAACTGTACACTAAAAACTATAAAATACTGCTGAAATTAAAGATGATCCACAAAAATAGAAAAATACACCATGTCCATGGATTTGAAGACTCAATTTTCCTCAAATTGATCTGTAGATTCAATGTATTCCCTATGATAATCCAAGCAAAATTTTGTAAAATTAACTGGTTCTAAAATTTATATGGAAATACAAAGGACCAAGAATAGCCAATAGAATTTTGAAAAAGAAGATAAAGTTTGGAGAACTTATACTATCTGATTTCAAGACTTAATATAAAACTATAGTAATCAAAGTGTGGTACTGACATAAAAATAAATTGTATAGATTAATGGAACAGAATAGAATATCAAAAATAAACTCATTTATATATCGTGAATTGATTTTTGTAAGACATGCCTAGATGACTGGATGAAGAAATAGTCTTCACAATAAATTTGCTGGACCTACTGGTTAGGCATTTGGGGAAAAAAATAGACTTTGCCTCCTGTTTTACCATACACAAAAATGAACTCAAATGTTCACAGACCTAACATAAAAGCTAAAAGCTGAAGCTATAAAACTAGAAGAAAATTTGGGAAAAAATCTTAAACTTGAAAAAAGCAAAAATTTCTTAGATATAAAACACAATGAATTAAAAATAAGAAAAAACCGACAAATTGAACTTAAAAATGTCTTCTCTTCTAAAGACACTGTTTAAAGAATAACAAAGCCAGTCATGGAGTGGAAGAAAATATTAGTTATGCATATATCCAACAAAGGACTTGTATCCAGAATCTATAAAGACCACTTGCAATTTATTAATATAAAGAAACCAATTAAAAAGGGGCAAAAAGCAAAATATTTGTACAGATATTTTATAAAAGAAAGTATATGAATGGTCAGTAAGCATATGAAAAGAGGCTCAACATTATTAGTCATCAGAGAAATACAAATTATAACCACAGTGAGATAGAACATTCACTAGCGTGGCTAAAATTAAAAAGGCTGACAATACTTAGTGTTGCTGAGGATACACAGCAACTGCAGCTCACTTAGGAAAACAATTTGACAATTTCTTACAAATTAAATTTATATTTACCATATACCACACTGTTGACATTCTTGGGTAAATATATATTTACCCAAGAGAAATAAAAACATATGTCCACACTAAAACTTGTCCATGAATGTTCACAGCAGTTTATTCCTAATACAATGGAACACTATGCAGAATTAAAAGGAACACTATGCAGAATTAAAATGAACTGATTGATGCAACAATATGGATATATCTCAAAAACTTTATGTTAAGTGAAATTAGCCAGACACAACAGTGCGTAGTGTTTGATTCTATTTATATTGAATTCTAGAAAAAGAGGCTTATTTAAATGAGTGACAGTGGTTGCCTGGACTGGGACTGACTGCAAATGGGCAAGCAATTAATAATTTTGAATTTCCATGTAAGATGAAACCCTTTTACCATCTTTGCCCTAAACAAATTTAAGACTACTTTCTGAACCACAGTCAGGGGTTTTACCATTTTAAGCCAAGTCAAGAAAACTGAAACCACATCACTTATTTTAACAGAGAATTTAATATAACGAATTAGATTCTTACTAGAGGACTAAAAAGGAAAAAGTTGAACACTGAGGTAACACTATACTACAAGGCTATAGTAATTAAAACAGCTTGGGACTAGCACAAGAACAGGGACATTGACCAGTGGAACAGAACAGAGAACCCTGATATAAAACCATCCTCATATAGCCATCTAATCTTTGACAAAGCAGACAAAAACATACAATGGGGAAAAGAATCCTCATTCAATAAATGGTGCTGGGAAAACTGGATAGCCACATGTAGAAGACTGAAACAGGATCCACACTTTTAACCTCTCACAAAAATCAACTCACACTGGGTAACAGACTTGAACTTTGGTGTGAAACTATTAGAATTCTAGAGGAAAACGTTGGAAATACTCTTCTAGACATCAGCCTAGACAAAGAATTTATGAAGAAGACCCCAAAGGCAATCACAGCATCAACAAAAATAAATAAATGGGACCTGATCAAACTAAAAAGCTTCTGCACAGCCAAAGAAACTGTCAGGAGAACAAACAACCTACAGAATGGGAGAAAGTTTTCGCAAGCTACACATCCGATAAAGGGCTGATAACTAGAATCTATTTAGAACCCAGGAAAATCAGCAAGAAAAAATCAAACCACCCTATCAAAAAGTGGGCAAAGGTCATGAACAGAAACTTCCCAAAAGAAGACAGAACAATGGCCAACAAACATATGAAAAGAGAATCATCAGGGAAATGCAAATCAAAACCACAATGAGATATCACTTATCTCCAGTGAGAATGGCCTT
>CAUYRT010004535.1:0-11588 GCA_963574885.1 Lepilemur ruficaudatus
TTAATCCATCCTAGCACTCTGGGAGGCCGAGGCAGGAGGATAGCTCGAGGTCAGGAGTTCAAGACCAGCCTGAGCAAGAGTGAGACTCTGTCTCTACTAAAAATAGAAAGAAATTAGCTGGACAACGAAAATATATATATAAAAAAAAAACTAGCCGGGCATGGTGATGCATGCCTATAGTCCCAGCTACTCGGGAGGCTGAGGCAGGAGGATCACTTGAGCCCAGGAGTTTGAGGTTGCTATGAGCTAGGCTGATGCCACGGCACTCTAGCCCGGGCAACAGAGTGAGACTCTGTCTCAAAAAAAAAAAAAAAATGTTCAAGAAGAAACAGAATATTTGCATAGTCTCATAGTATTTACCCCAACATGTTTATTAATTCAATGGGAAAAATAGCAAATTTATGGTGGGAAAATGCAAAAGATACCACCTTAATCAAACGATCAAGATTAACATCACCAGTGATAAGACAAAGTATCCCCCGAAATGATGTCCTGAGAAAAACACATCGCTTCCGTGGTATTCTGGCCAAAAATGCATATCCCTAATCTGATCGTGGGAAATCAAATCCAAATTGAGAGACACTCCACAAAATAACTGACCAGCGCTCATCAAAGTTGTCAAGGTCATGAAAGACAAGGAAAAGCTGAAGAGAATTGTCACATATTCGAGGAGAATAAGGAGATGGATTCTGGATTGAATCTTGGATCACAAAAATAACATTAGTAGGAAAACTAATGAAATTAGAACAAGTGCTGTGTTTAGTAATAGTATTGTATCAATGTCAATTTCCTACTTTTGGTCACTGTACTATGCTTATGTAAGTTGTTTACATTGGCAGAAGCTGGATGAAGGGTATAAACAAACTCTGTATTATTTCTGTAACTTTTACGTAAGTCTAATATTATGTCAAAATAATTTGCTTTTAGAAAGAATAGGTTCCAAGGAAGAGAGGGCAGTCCGAGGGATTCTACAGTGAGGCTGATAAAACTCACTGTAAATCAACCAGTCTAAATGAACAGTTATCAAGACTGAGTAATCACATTTTGAGTGTTTCGGATTAGAAATTCAAAGTTTCTTCCAATCAAATTCTCAGGGAACACAGAGTAAATGTTTTCCTTTCTTCAACTCCAGGGCATTTCCCCTGTGGCTCTGCTTCATAGCAGTCTTTTTAATCTAATTAATAACTAGTCAAATTAATTTGGCCACTTTATGGTCTAATTTTCTACAGAACTATTCCAATCATTATTGTACAACTTAATAATATCAACACGTATATCCTTAAACCAGGAATTTATCAGATGCTGGGACATGTTAACACAGTTCCATTTGCGTTTATTCTTATAGGACTAAATGGTTAGTCACCTAAATAAGAGCCCCAGCAAAATCTTTAAGCTATGAAAAATAGTATCTTCAAAATATAAATGTGGACATTTGAAAAAAATTATATTACAGTTCACCAAAAGGCTTTTCAGATAAACTTACACTTAATTCACAGATATATATTTTTAAGAGTAAAAGCAGTTTTCAACAAAATATGTAAATATAACTACTTACGAAGAATTAGTAACATGCCAGAAAAACACAAGCATGCCATCATCTTTCTCATGACAATTCTAAAATTCAAAACATACATTATTTTCAAAACACCTACCATGTTTCCAAAATCCATGTCACATACAAAAATAGCAGAGAACTATATAAATACATTGTATACATAAACATTCAAACAGAACCTATTCTTTCCTTATTTTTGTTCATGATGGCTAATGATATGAACTTTAATTCCAGTTTTCTTTCTTTTTTAACCAAAACCTGATTTCTTTTGAATTCATATGTACCTTGATGAGTAGATTAAAAAACCTAGCACAAAAAGCCTCGAGCTAATCCAAACAAGGTGCATTTACAGTATTTCCAACCACCCTGGCTATTCTCACCTTTTTTCTTCATGTTGCATCTACAATAAGGTGAGGTGTAGGTGAGGAAGAAAAAAAATCATAACTATTTGAAGTACTACCTCTCGATCCTGGGGTTTGCAAATTGTGCATGGACAGGAAGCAGTACACATAAGAGCCTAAAAAACATCAGATTCTTCGTGGGAGACTTTTGGGTTTACTTGCAGCATTACTAGAACAGTTTCAAGATTTGACCATGTTGCAAACCTATGGCTAAATCTGGAAAAGGCCAGGCAGCCTCATTGTGCTTGTTTGTTGTTTTTGTTCTCGTTTTTTGTTTTTTGCTTGTTTTGAAGATTCAGAAACAATGGTTCAATCTGCTAAATTAGATCAGTCCCTGCATAATATCAGTATTGGGCTCAGTGGAACTTGAACTACAAGCTTACAATGTGGAAAACCTTGCAGTTATATCTGGAACAAAAAAGACACCATAGAAACCAAAGGGGAAAGTGAAATAGAAGCTCGTTGGAGGAATATGATGAATATAAGAGAACAGATGTGATGGAAATTAAAAATAAAAAAAGGTGGTAGTTTCTTGAGATGTTATTGAATTATGTAACAATTGAAAAACATAAGAAGAGTCAATGTGTCATGCTTTTAGCACAGAACTTCTTTTGAATATGTCTGTATTTAGCCATAGGTAGATAAACCTAACCATATGAACTTTGTAAACATACCCAGAGAACACAGGTGCTCTGATAACAAGAAACTATTCACAGTATCACAACAAAGTTGCACAGCTAACTTTGTTTACATCTGAGGCAACCAACCAGCCAAGTGGATCAAAAAGCAATTTTTTTTCTTTATTTTACAGACAACTATTACACAACTTCTCAAACCCATATACACCAGGAGCCCATCAATTTTTATGTAAAACACTATCCTAAGAGCAGATTTCACACTTGCCTCACTTGAGATTATACCACACCCACACCTGGAAGGCTAAAGGTTGGGTGTGTGTTTGTGTGTGTGTGTGTGTGTGTGTGTGTGTGTGTGTGTGTGTGTCACAGTAGGAGATGAGTCTAGACCTCCCCCAGTCAATGCTCCTGAGTGTTCTCCCCAGCGTGAGCTCCCTGTATTGTGAGTATTGATAAGATTCTGGAGACTATTTTTGCCTTGCAAATGTACTTCAAACTTTTCCTCAAGATATGATAATAATAATACGACAACAGCCTTATATGTGACCAAAAACAATTAATAGGACAGTAGTATATTTCTTTTTTGTAATCTTTTTCTGGCTCTTCAGAATGGAACATACAAATCTTTACAAGTCAATAGTTACATTTTTACAATATTATTTTTAATATCTGTATACTATTCCATTTCTTGGAATACCGTAATTTTAAGCAATGCCCCATTGGTAAACATTTATATTGTTCTCAATTTTTACAGATTACAAATGCATGAAGTAAGTACATCTGGTTGACAATTAACTAGAAATTAAAAATAAAAAGTGATTTTTTAAAAAACCTGAAAATGGACATAAATGACCCCAAGTGGCACACAAGTATATAAAACTGCCTCAGAGTAAAAAAAAAAGAGATGAAGTAATGATTTTGAACAAATTATTGAATTACTGTTTGGGGTTAATTTGTGTTCTACCAAACTGTTTTCAGCAGCATTGCTTTAGGTCAAATCTGGTACAGTGAAATGAATTTCCAGTTTACAAAATGATACTTTAAATACAATGTGAGGCAAATGGCAGAGGTAAGCATGGAATTTCATGGGGGGGGGAGTGGCATTTAGTTTGGCTCTGCAGGATTAATAATGGCTTCCTACTGATGAATTTTGCTGATCTGATCCCTGAAAAATAATTAAAATTGAGCCAGGCAGTCAAAAGGAAAGAAGTAGCATTTTTTTCCCCTTCTCTCCTATAACAGGGTAACCAAATGGTCTTATCTGATGAGGTAAAATTCTCTACAGAAGAGTTCTAGCCAGTAAATGTGGAAGAAATTATAGAATTAGGCAATTAACACCTTGGAATCCTTAATGAAATAACTTATTTAAGCAGTGATCATCAATGAATTAAACCGCTAGTTGCACACTGACTGATGGTGACTCTGATAAGGGAGAAATGAAGCTGTCACCATCTGAACCCACTGATCAATGTTAACATTCTAAAATTTAGGTACATAGGTATGTAGGTAGGTAGGTAGACAGAAAGAATATGAAACTTTAATCAAACCTCTAAAGCTAATTTCTATTCCTAGAAAATGAAGTAGATAGAGAAACAAGTTAAATAACACCACAAGAACACAAATAAATACAGACTATAAAACACTCTGTATGACAACTGACCTAGTTTCTGCAACAAGTAAATGACATTAATAAGATAGGGGAACACCTCTCAATTAAAACCAAATTAGAGACTTAACCAAATTTAATATGTGGTACTTATTTGGATCATTATTCAAAAAAATTCTAACTGTTTTGCAACAACTTAGAAATTTTCATTATGCACAAGGAATTAGATGATCTCAAGGAATTACTGTCAATTTCATTAGGTTTGAAATGACATTGTTACATATGACAATGTTCGTACTTTTGAAGATGCACATTGAAGTAGGGGTGACATTGTATGGTATCTTGAGGGTGCTTTAAAATACTTCAGCAATAGGAAAAAGTTAAGGGGTGGGGTGATAAATGAAACACTGTATCAAAATCTTAATAGTGAATAGAGGAATTCTTTGTGCTTTTCCCTCTCCTTCTGCAAATATTTGAAATTTTCCATAATAATTGTTTTTCAAGTTTTGCCAAGTGATACAGAACGGGCAGCTGTGAGTTGAGGTGTTACGTACTGGGCAGAGAAAATGGCAGAAGCAAGAAACTCTGACCCAAGAAACAGCGTGGCGTCACCAGAGTGCAGCCTGCAGTTGGGTGGGAGGGCCAGGTAGCACGAGGGGAGGCCAGGTCACAGATACCTGGGGTGTCATGCTAAGGCACCTGGGCTTTACCCTGTAGGATGTGGGACACTAAGCCCGGGTTTTCAGCAGAAACTGGCGTGGTAAGATTCGCACTCTCTTCCAGACCATCACTCCTCTGGCAGCCCCGTGTAGAGCCGATTTCAGGAAGACAGCTGGAAAGGGGATCAAGCCTGGAGAAGAGAAGCCCAATTAGGAGCCTACTGAAAAACTATAGACAAAAAAAAGTGATAAAGGAGTAAAGGAAAGTGGGGGTAAGGTAGAGTCACCCAGAATTAGTCACTGAAAGGTAAGAATCAAAGCTGACTTGGAACTTTCTGATGGAGTAATTAAGTGACTTTGACATTGAGATTTAGAACTCAGAAGGTAAAGCAGATTTTGAAAAAAAAAAAAAAGGACGGGGGGAGAAAAAAATGATAAAAATCCACATTAAGCATGTCAAGTTTGAGATTTCCGTGGGACATCCAAGCTGGGTGTACACGTGCAGTCCAGGGCATTGGTCACAACTAGAGCTACAGATCCAAGAATCCACAGAAGATATGCAGCAGCTAAAGCCCCCAGAATGGATAAAATCACTCACGCTGTGGTCCAGGGGCTGTGTCTGTCATTATCCAGTGTCTAGCATGGCGTGGGGCTCTATTAGTACTAAATAAACGTTGAGATTGTCCAAGGAAAGGTGAAGAGGGCAGAGAACAGCGGGCTGAGGACTGACCTCTGGAGGCTCAGTGTTAAGGGGTGAAAGCATAAAGAGGTCCCCTGAAGAAATAAATAATAATGCTCAGACTGAAAGAACAGGGACCACGCAGCCACAGAAACGGAAAGAACAGAGAAATTCAAGAAAGAATGAGAAGTCAACAGTGTCAAATACAGGGCATAAGGAAAAGAAAGTTTGGAAAGTGCCCATTCACTGGCCAAAATTGAGGTACCTGATGATCTTAGCCTTTCCACCAAATCTCAGCAGCAAAATGACCTACTTTGCTCACCCTAAAAATAAAGATAAGTAGCAGCATGATGGCCAGTCAGTAGACAATGCCACTATTCGTGTGACCATGACCATGTTATTTAACCTTTCTATTCTTTCCTTATTTTTAAAATGAAGCCTATGAACTATATTATCTGTAAGGTGACATTCGATTCTAAAATTCGACAAAAGCAAATCCTTTGGTTTAAAGGGTTCCGAAGATAGTAAGAGCCAAGTATCCACTTTGGGACCCATTACATTTTATGCTGGACTTCTGCTATATTCACTCTCTTTCCTTTGCTTCATCTTTTTCTCTCCTACCTTTTTTTCCCCCATAGTGGTCTCTGAATTGCTTCGGGGTGAAAGTGATAGACTTTATATGAACATAAAAATGACCACGACATTTATGGCAACAAAAAAAGTCACAGATGAGATATGTCAGCCTCACAATGTATTCATGCCAGTAATTCACAAATATAAGAAATACTAATAGACAAATTTTCTTTAGGAATAAAGAGGAATTAATAGCAATAGCCAAAATACCATCAACTCAATAAGTAATTATGAAAGCATAAATCACTGAACCTCCTGACCTATGGGATAGATGTGTTTATGCAGAATGTTCTGGCCTCTCATCCACAAGCTATAAAAAGGCCTTCACTTTTATTTGTGTTGCATTTCTATATGGTTGTCATCCTCTTGGCTCAGCAAATAACAAGAAAATCAGTTCATGTTACTCCAGCAAATCGGTTACTTTTGGTCTCATCCACACAAAATATTTAAAACATTTCAGACAGATCACAGTTTAATGTTGGAACCAGAAATATATTTACAATCGTAAAACCCAGACAATGACTCTGACATTCCCGATGTTGCTTTTATGGATAAATGTTGAGAATATCAACCACAAAATTTAGTAAAACAATGATCCAATTTCTTTTCGCTTAATCTGTGTGAGTGGCTTTCACAAACCATTTTAAAAACAAATAAGAAGAAACATGTCATCTGAATAAGAAGTTTTATGTTTACTGCTTCAGAGAAATTATTCAAATACACTGGAATCATTTTTCTTCAATTAATCTCACAATCAGGTAGCTACAGAAACAAGTATATATTCATGCTCGAAATAGATGTTTGTTCATCTTGCAATCTACAATCAACACACAGGTGAGCACGGTGTGCTTTGGAAGCAATTAACACAGAATGAAGATACAGAAAATAAGGATATTCTGCACAAGAATGATAGAGCTGATAAATACATATCAACTGACCAGAATAGATGCTATGCATACAGCAGAATTTTTAACTAAGATCTCTTTCTCAACACAATCAACTGGTTCCAATTTTCAAATTTTTAATGATCTTAAGAGAGTTATGCCCCCCAATGCTGATTAGAACAAATCAAATTAAACACCTAAAGAAGGGGTCATTCTATAGGCAGGAAGAGAAAAACCAGACAGGAAGTAAAGGCCAGGTAGATAAGCAAATAGGATGCAGATCACTGGCCCCAGAGGCTGGATAGTTAAAAGTTATCAGAAACACATGTACAAGTCTTTTAAAAATATATGCTCGGGCCACAACCCTGGAGATTCTGATAGCGGCTAATTTTTTTTTTAAATCCACAGGTGATTCTAACGGTCAGTCAGGATTGAAATGAAGGGGTCGAAGGCACAAGACAGGAGATAGGAAGAGAGGGAACACGGGCCAACTATGAGTATGATTTTGTGATGAGGATCTGACCCAGCAAGAATTTCTTACATACGTGAATCTAGATCATGAGCTGGCCCCAGACAGAAGTCCCCACAGTGAACAGCAAGTAAAGTATTCCCGGCTGGAAGGGAGAATGAAGGAAGAGAAGCTAAGGAAATCTTTCAAGTGCATTCCACTTATTTTCACTATCACACAAATCTTAGTCAGATATAATGAATTGCCTCGTATGTGAGTATCATACTACCCTCCACCAAAAGAAAGCAAATTCCACAGAACCAGAGAATGTGACTTTTAGTTTATTGCACTAGGCTGGGTATAGCGAAGGCATGCAATAAATTACTGTAACTACTTTGTTGCAAGGAAATCTCCAATCCACTCCCCCTTCCTGTGCCCTCTATCCCCCTTACTGATGAACCAGGAAAATTATTTTTCTTCGGATTTTCACTTGGAAATATCTGCATTTATTTTTAAATTCATATGGCTTTTAAGTTTCTAAATGAACACATTGCAATTTGGTAATCTGTTCATCTTCCTACTGCTTAATCTAGTCATACCAAATAGCCAAGGTTTCATGGTTGTATTAAATTTCTGTATCTACTTATAAGGCATTAATATAGGAATTACTAATTTGAGAGCTGTCCAGAAACATTTAGCTAGTTCAAATTCCATCAATTTGATTATTCCTAAAGACACATGTATTCATTTATGAGTTTTTCAAAATCTTAATGGGATGAATTCAATAAACATTTATCAAGCACCTACCATAAGCACCTCTGATATTATCATAAATTTTAGTGAGTCAGATATTCATATAGGAGTTTGCTGAAGAAAAATCACTGCCATACATTTTAAATGAAAATCTATTATCCTGATTAAATTCAATACTAAATCAATTATTGTTGAAAACAATGAAATACCACTATTTAAATCTATATTCTAATCACAAGAGAATATAAACAAAGGAATCATCAAAAAGAAATCTTAAATGTGTAAA
The DNA here is from genome assembly GCA_963574885.1 of Lepilemur ruficaudatus. Lineage (NCBI taxonomy): Eukaryota > Metazoa > Chordata > Mammalia > Primates > Lepilemuridae > Lepilemur > Lepilemur ruficaudatus. The sequence goes on from CAUYRT010004535.1 coordinate 8,540, forward strand.
GACTTTGCAGCAAATACTCAAGCATGATGACCTTGCTCTCTGCCAGAAGTTCAGAAGCCTGAATTAATTCTAGGTAAAGTGATACTCTGTTCAGATGTCTCAGATTTACCCAGTTTTAAAGCTGTCCTAAAACACAGATACTTGATCTATCTACTACTGGAATAGTAATTTACATAATTTAGAGGAAGTTGCTGAGACTGTCTGAAGCTCTAAATCCTTTTTGAAATTAAGCACAGAATCCTATCTCCATCTCTTCTGTTTTCACCAGAAGTTTAACAACTGACTCTTATTTTGCTTCCAGAGATCAAACTTTAATGAAACTGAAAAATATTTAAGACTTAAATATAACACCTTTAACTTAATGAAGACAATGTAGGTACATGCTCCTTTTTTTCCCTCTCTACCTTAATATACTATATACCTTCAGCACAGTTTAAAAGGAGAGGTAGAGAGTGTGGTACAACAGAAAGAGTTGTAAATACACCAGAAGTCATAAGAACCAGGTTCTAATCTTAACTATGCTGCTAACTAAACAGAATCACCTTGGACAAATCAGTCAATCACTCTAGACCTCAATTTCTGAATCCATAAAATAAAGGACTTCATATTAGATCATCAATCGGGTCTATTCCAAATCCAAGAGTCCAGTGTACAGAGTTATCTGTAAATTCAAGTAGAATCTGTTCAACCAGGGACTATAATCCACCCAGAGTCTTATGTGTTAACCTGATAGAAAAAATATCAGGTGGGCCTAATCACATTAATTTGAGCAACATTAAAAGTACAGACGGTCCCTAATTTATGATGGTTTATGATTTTTTGACTTTACAATGGTGCAAAAGTAATACACATTCAGTAGAAACCATACTTCAAATTTGGAATTTTGGTCTTTTCCTGGGCTAGTGACATGCGGTACGATACTCTATGTCTCCTGCTTCTGGTACAGTATTCAATAAATCACATGAGATATTCAGCACCTTATTACAAAATTCCCTTTGTGTTAGATGATTTTGCCCAACTGTAGGCTAATGCAAATGTTCTGAGCATGTTGAAGGTAGGGTAGGCTAAGCTATGATGCTCAGTAGGTTAGGTGTATTAAATTCATTTCAACTTAAAATATTTTCAACTTGCGATTAGTTTATTGAAAAGAGACCACATCATAAGTCAAGGAGCATCTGTAGGCTTTTTTAGGTACATGATTCCTACTTATAAATGAAACTTCCATATTTAACTCAATAAAAAGGCAAGAAATTTTGGTTTCCCAAATAAAACCTCTAATTTAGAACCTGGCAAGCCTTTCTACTGATCAAAGGAGAAGTATACTAGGGAATAATTAGGGGCTCTCCAGTATGTATCTATCCTTTACCTGTTTGACAACCAAGGGGTCAAACTCAGACCATTGTGTTTGTTTATATACTTTTATATTTATTGAGGAACATTACAAGAATGTTTGAAGAAGAAATGCTATAGCCACTTCCCATTCCAACTTAAATCATAGACTTCAGGATTGCCACTGAGTTTGATATCTGTTCAAAAAATAAAATAATGTTTCCCACTCACATGCATACTATTTCTCCTAGAGCAAATTCCTCTTATCATCTCAAACTTTCATGACAAATGTGTTAAATTATAAAACTATACAACTTTAAAGATAGGAAACCTTAGAGATTTTCTAACATAGTTCTTATCCTAATATAAGTGCCCTGCCCCCATTTTCTAAAACAAGGCTTTCGCTATTTTACAAAGCAAGCCTTTCTACTCCTAGACAGCTCTAAGTTTTTGGAAGTTTTCCATTTCATAGTGGTAAAACGATCTTCATTTAATTTCTGCCAGTTCTTTGAGAGGAACACAAAGCCAGTCTACTATCTCTTCCACATGCCAGATCTCCAAGTATTCGAATACGGTTCTGGTGCCCTTACTTAGGTCTCTAGAACTACTCAAGTTTATCAATAGGCCTTTTCAACAATTAGCTGATTGCTTCTTTCCATAGTGCCATCAAACCACTGGCTTGTCAACTATTTAAACTTCAACTTCTTTGCTTCCAGGAAACCATTCTCAAGAGAGTCTCTACTATTTTAGCCTTACATATTACTTTTATATGTAAGTATATGATATACTTTTATATCATCTATCTGAGTATTGAATCCTAACACTTTTATTGAGTGTATAAACTAACCCTCCGTGATGCCTATCATCTAAAGATCTCTATGCGTGCTTTTACTGAAGTGGTAGATAGATAATAAAGACAAGAGCAAGGTCAGAGTCCATATTCCATTAACACAAACCATTAATCAAGTACCTTTGAGTTCATTTGTTCCACCTGCCAAAAATCTACCTAAATATCTCACGTTACCATTTACTCAACATTTTTCTCATTGATAGCATAAGAGAAGACTGTGCCATTGCAAAGATGTGGAAACAACCCAAGTGCCCACCAATACATGATTGGATTAATAAAATGTGGTATATGCATACTATGGAGTACTATTTAGCTATAAGAAACAACAGTGATACAGAACCTCTTGTATTTTCCTGGATAGAGCTGGAACCCATTCTACTAAGTGAAGTATCGCAAGAATGGATAAACAAGCATCACATGTACTCATCAGCAAATTGGTTTCACTGATCAACATCTAAGTGCACATATAGGAATGACATTCATCAGGTGTCAGGCAGATGGGAGGGAGGAGGAGGGGATGGGCATATACATACATAATGAGTGTGATGCGTACTATCTGGGGGATGGACACGCTTGAAACTCTGACTCGGCGGGGGAGGGGCCAAGACCACTATAAGTAACCTAAACATTTGTACCCCCATAATATGCTGAAATAAAAAAAAAAAAACAGTATGCCACTAATCATCAGGGAATTTTCTTCCTACTTCCTCCTAAACCTCCATCATTGAGACTTATTCCAGCTGATATTTTGCAGATTCCGTGAGGGTCTTTTAATTTCAAAGGCAAGACAGGAGAATTTTGTCTTTTAATTACTTCTAAAGGCATTACTTCTACTATCTTCCTAGTTATAGTCATTTACAGACTCAAAAT
>CAUYRT010004539.1:0-16219 GCA_963574885.1 Lepilemur ruficaudatus
CTTTCCCCAGGCTGAGGAGCACTCGCTGAAGCTCTTCATATGAGAGTTGCTTGGAAGTCAAGGGTTTCTCATCTCTTCTGTCCTATTTTATGTCTTCCAAGCACGTGATCGGCAGCCTCAGCTAGATCATTTGATTTATTCATTCTAACATCTGATTTGCTCCTGCTTTCCTTTGCCACAGCACATCTCCTAAGCCTCTAAGGTCCTCCCATTTCCCATCTGGGTCCCAACAGGCCAGATGGTAACCCCATGTACCTCCCCAGCAGTAGCAGACACTCAGAACACAAACCCTCTGATGTCCCCCTTGGGTGGTGTCAACATGACTTTCACTCAACAAGTGTTTCTCTAGGGACACTAGCTTCAGGCACTGTTCTGTGTGCTAAAGTAGTGAAAGGCAGGACTAGGGCACAGAGGCTATTTTCAATAAGACTTTGAAGAAAGTCTCTCTGGTACAGCGACCATTTAGAAAAGACATAATTAAGCACGGGAGTGAGCACGGGGAAAGAAATGTTCCAGCCGAGGGAAGAGCAAGTGCGAATCCGTTGGGGTAGTAATGTGTTTGTCGCATTTGAGGGAACTTCCAGGAGACCAGCATGGATAGGGAAGGCAAGGAGCGGATCCAAGTAGATTAGGTCGCAGAGACTGAGCTGCATTATAAGGGAAATCTCTAAAGGGGCGGGCATGTCCAGAGAAGATGGAGGTATGGGGAAAGTTGCATCAGGGAGGAAGGGACAGGGATGAAGGTTATTTGAGCTTAGAAATTTCTGTGAAGAATTTGGTTGTGATGGGAAAACATTAGATGAGTTTTCATAAGGGATTGACATTATATTATATGTATCTTTACTGAGATTTCCTCTTTAATGTCATAGAATACATCAGCCCTTTATTCCTCCCATTTATTCCATTCTGTAAATCTCCCTCAGCCTCACTTCCCTTCTTATTCAGTCTGAATATTGAAGGTATCTTCAGAAGGAGGAGACACATAACATATATTTTGAAAAGGTTGAACAAGCAGAAGCTTATAGAATTTTTCTTTGTCATCATATCATCATAGAACATCCCCCCCATCCCTTAACATTCTGATAACATCGCAACATATGATCCATTCTCTCTGTTCTCTACTGGCCTCACCTCCTTTCTTACACAGCCCAGACTTTATCCTTGATCATTTTAAATATTATCTTGATAGGTCACACTACTTCTCTGCCCCTCCACTCTTAACCAACCCTACCTGGAAAACACCAAATCATGTAAAACTCCGAATTTGATTTCTCCTGCCACTTCACTTAAGCAGATGAATTTTGAAGTAAGTTCAAGTTTTCTAAACTTCTTGGTCACCAAAGACATGTTATCAAACTTTTTCTTACTGGCACTCTGCTAAGACGCTTCAAATTTATCTCACCAGAAATCAATTTTCTTGTCTGCTTCATAGATTTTGAATGCATTTGGCATATAAACATTACCCACCTCTTGTTATGACACATCAATAATTTGATCTAAATCGAACATAACTTCAACTCTCTCCTTCCAGTTTCAAAGGGTATGTGACCTTTCTATAGTTCAAAGCTTATAGATATTTTGAGATTTTAAAAAAATTTCCTCTGTACTCTATCCTTTTGAATGACGTTCACTGTAGCAAAAGTAATAATGATTATGATATCTAAAACTGAATGATCAGATATGTGAAGATAATTTATATATTTGTCTCAATTGACCTTACCACTATTAAAATTACTGTTATATTATTAGTATAACTATAAACATTGCACCTCACAGATGAGGAAATTGTGGCAGAAATAAAATGTTTTATCCAGGGATACTATTTTATTTGATCCTATTAAGATTTACTTCCCGGTAATTCTTATAATTCTATTTCTTCTAGATATTTTTTATGGACCCTTTTCTCCTACAAAAACCCTGAAGCTCTCTAGGGCTCTGGTCTCAGCTACTTTTCTAACTCCACACATTTTCTGCCATCCAAGTACTAACCAGGCCCGACCCTGCTTAGCTTCTGAGATCAGATGAGATGGAGCACGTTCGGGGTGGTATGGCTGTAGACTACACATGTTTTCTATATGATCTTATTTGCTGTAATCATTTTAACTGCCAAATATAATCATCTGATTAAAATCAGGTCCTAGTTCTCTAGAATCATCTCTAAATTTCTATCACTTCCCCAAATTTAGACATGTATAGACCCAATTATCTCCTGAATCTCTCTCTGTATTTGTTGGTTTCTCAAATTAAAATGTATGCAAAATGAGGGACAAGTGTAAGCATTATGTCATTTGAATGCCTAGTACTCAAAACATTATCCGATATTCAGATGATATATTTTACACCTAATATTTTGCTCCAGAAAATTAAACTGGAACATAGCATTGATTATATAGCTCCTTTTTTCCATGAGTAAATAAGTATCCACAATTTGTAAAAAAGCTCTTGAGATTTAAGTTTATATCCTTGGTATAGATGGATGGCCAAAGATTTTTTGGGTAATTGGAAGAGATTTAGGAAATATGAAACATACTAGGAATTATGAAAACATAAAACACATTATAAAATCTGGCCATGAGTTGTATACTTATGACAAGATGTTCAGTAATATATTTTTGAGGAATATTTCTCTTGTAAATTAAACCACTTGACATTTTCAAGAGGATAGCAGTCAGTCATGGATGAAGAGATAACATTTTTCCATTACTACAAAACAGCAGGACATGTTCTGGTCCATCAGTCTTCTGAAATCATCTACTGTTTGTGGAGTATAACACTGTTTCTAACAAAAGGGCAACTCATATGTTTAGCATGTGTTCTTTTTTTCCAACTGTCAAAATTAAGCCACTGATTTCCTATCTTGTTAATCACAAAATAATGAGCTATATACTACCCATTTTTTAGTGTTCCACTCTGAAAGAAGGGGTCAGTTAAGTTTAAATGCAGCTCTTAAACTTCATTTACAAAAATGTAGTGCCTTTGGAGCTTTAAATTCCAAATGGCTATATTAATTTTGTCCCTATTTTGCTTTTTATCTATTGGATTGCATTTCTCATCTATCGCTAGAACTTATAACAATATTCAATAATCATTATTTGGTGACTAAGGGAAGCAAAAAAGGAAAGAAGGGAGAAAAAGAAGGATGAAAAAGAAAAAAAATGAAGGAAAGAAAGGAGAATATGGGGGAAATGGAAGGGAAAAGGCAAAACTATGGGACTGGAAAACTACTAAATGGTTGCTAGAATTGGGAAAAAGAAAAAGAGTTGACATCAGAATATTGAAGTGCTCTATGAATATCAATCACATCAAGTTGGTTGATAGTGTGTTCAAATCATTTTTTTCTTACTAATTTACTCCCTTGGTCTTTTGTTTGATAAAATAATTCTCATTCACTTTTGAAGGATATATTTCCTGGACATAGAATTATGGGTTGACAGTAGTCTTCTTTCGCTGTCATACTTACCCTTATTTTTCTGTGGGTAACCTTTTCTTTTTTTCCCTCTTTCTCTCTTCAAGATTTTCTCTTTGTCTTTGATTCCTAGAAGTTTTAATACACCAGGCTGTGTGTGTAGAATTTATACCTCTTGGTGCTCTCTGAGTGTCTTGTATCTGTGCTTTTAGTTTCTGTTAATTTTACAAAGCTGTTGACCATTGTATCTTTATTACTCCTGTTCTATTATCTTTTTTTTCTCCTATGATTCCAATACATTTACTATTTTCAATTTGGTCATTTCTATGACATTATCTTCAGATTTTCTGATTCTTTCCTGGGTTGTGTTGAGTCTACTGATGAGCCAATCAAACGTTTTCTTTTCCTTTGTTGGTGAATTTTTGGTCTCTGGCATTTCCATTCAATCTTTCTTGCAGTCTTCATCTCTGTACTGAAATTACCTACGTGATCTTGCATTTTGTCTACCTTTATCATCACAATCTTTAATACAGGAATCAACATTATTTTAAATGCCCTGTTTGGGAATTCCAACAACCGTGTAACAACTGACTGGTTCTGATGATTTCTTTTTAAAAAAAAAATCTTCAGGATTTTTTTCTGGACTTTCTGTATGTCTCATAATTTTTTAACAAATGCCAGATATATGTTACGGTCAGTAGATAACGAGGTAAATACATTTGTACTTGGACATGAGCACATTTTTCCTTCTGTAAGGGCTTTTAGTGTGGCAGTTACATTAAGCCAGTCAACAAGGCGAAAATTACATGCTTGGAAGCGACAAGTATCTCTCACTCCTGACAAACACTGCAGCCACTACTATGACCCAGGAGGGTATGAAGCGAATTCTGTCTTATTATAGTTTCTTATCTGATATTACATGTTACTAAAGAGATTAGGTCATAAAAAAAATAAATTCACAGGAGGAAAGGGCTCTTTCATCTTTTAATATTTATTCATAGTATCAATAATTCCTGCTTATAACACTAATATAGGAAGAGAAACTACCTTGCTGCTTTAAAAAAATATTTATGTTTTTCTATTCCATGCCCAATATAAAATGAAGTAAAGCATAAAGTTCCTTCATCACATTTTCTAATCAAGGCCAAAAGACAGTCAAGTAAGTTTTGGAATGTGTATTTAGGAATTAATCTTACTGTAGTTCCTAAATTTGTCTTTTACTGATATCCTATGGGAATAACTTCCCTGTTTTCACAGTTCTCTGAAATGCGGGAAGGAATTCACAGACGACTCAGCCAAATTGATAGGTTTTTAAAATTTTTTTTCAGATTTGATGCTGATTCGTTTCAAAACACAAGAATAAACATCACATTAGGGACTTCTTATAAATAGCCCTGGGGGAAAGGAAGCAAGACACATCGTCCAGCTCAAGACCGGGAGCCGCAACTGTTAGTTTCCACCCGGAAAATAAGGTACCCGCCTTTTTTTTTCATATTAAGATGCTCCTATTTTAAAGATTCTCTACCTGATCTCAGTTAGGTAGACCTTAATAGGGTGCCTATAAACGGATGGCGTATTTATATTCTCTCTGGTTTGGAGAGGTTGGTAACACAGGTGTTGTGTAAATCTAATCCACAACGCACCCGAATTCTCACTTCAGTACTGCCAGGGAGGGGACTTATCAAAGGAATTTTTTTTTTCTTCTCTAAGTTCCTACTGGACTCAGGAGTTCACATAAACCCTAGGAGAACAGGTCAGTTCTATTCGGGAAGCCTCACATTCTTCCGAAGAACTGAGCAATGTGGGCAGTAAGCTCCTTTTAACAAGCTCTTCGAAGAGAAAAGGACTGAGGAAAAGGAGAAGGAAAAAGCTTATTATTTGAACGTTCTATAAATGTCTTGTTCCTTCTGGAACATTCTAAAGTCCTAAATCACAAGTGACACATGGGTTGATACATAAATTAAGAGACTCTGAGACACTGGAGAAAAGATTTCTAATATTGAAAATCTGGGACTTTTCCGATTCTGAAATGATTTAAGGACTCTAAAACTATAATTCTATTATCCTTCATCAGTGGCTAATTATTCTGATAGGAACAAACACTTTACTTTTATACCCTTTAGGAAGAAGAAATAGTTATTTGTCTTTACTAGAGTCGCTAATTAATTAGAATTTCATTGTTTAATAGTTGTCATATTAAAGAGAAAAGTCAAATGTAAGTATAAATATGCTTATTGGATTATCTATAAAGTAAGACTAATTGAACTGGTATCGCTTGAACAGGTAAATTTGTATTTTAACTGGTACATTGGTATTGTTTGAAATAATTCATGATACTTTTGTTTCTACTAATTAGTTTTGTTTTAAGCAGAAATGTTAAAATATACCACAGGGAAATTTTGGCACTATAAACAATTTTAGGAAGATCCATTTAATTGCTTAATTTGTTCTTATTTCTATTTGTTTATAATATGACCCATTCTAAAAGGATTTGAGGTGGCTTACAAAATGGGCAAAACAGGATTTTGTTAATGGAAATGAATATTTCGGGAAAAGAAAAAATAAGATGAGAGGAAAGAAAATAAAGCCAGAGGTGCAGTAAGCATCCCTAAAGGAAGCACCATAATGTTCTGTAAAGTTCTCAATATGGGCAACATATTTGACTGTAGAATTTTTGGTGGGCAAAGAATAAAAACAAACACAAAAGCAAGAGACACAATATGAATGTTTCTAAGACATTAAAATATGCCGGTAGCTCAGGAAAAGCCTAAGTACTGGGATCTGACAGGAATTTCCCCATTGCTATGGAAACAGAATGAGGTACAGATTTGTCCCACATACCTTTAAAATGTAAAAACAATAGTATATCTCCTTGTGTTTTTATTATTCATAAATTGTCTCTCAATAACAACCTGGTGTCCAATACCAAAGAACATTATAGCAAAGGTGATTCAATATGTGATCAACACCATGTTGAATAAGCAGCTTACTTAGACAAGATAAAAAAATGTTTTGAGAAATATGATTTTTCTAGACTAGATTTTGTTAAGGATTAGTCGGGAAAGCATTCAAAGTCTAATCAAAAAACTTAAAAACTCATATTATTTTTATAGAATATACTTATCATACAAGTCACAGATTTTCATGTAAAAATTACAGACTACAGAAAATAAAAGGAAATCACAAAAATAATTATAAAAATAAAGTCATCTTCTAATTTAAAATAATCTGTTAAATACTTTAGCAACATTTAATATTTATATATTCATTTAGCAATAGATCATGAACCTGATGTTATTATTCTTAATAAAACACCTCTTATAGGGCATTTATATTTTTCCACATTATAAAATTCTAAAGAATGCTATAAATGTCCTTGTATATACATTTTTTGTAAGTGTAAAGATGTTCTATGTGTTTGAAGAAGTGAGAAGCTATAAACTTTAATATGATCAATCAATTAGAGATGGGTTTGATGTACTCTGAACAAAATTGAGCCTAAATCAAGACACATACGTGAATATTATGGCTGTCCCACTATCCCTCAGAGGCAGAGAAAAAATGATGATTAAGTTTAGGACTTGACATTTTTCCCAGTAGGTGATATCAATCTCTCACTGAATCCATAAAAACAAAAACTCAATAAAGCACACATAAAATGGCTACTTTTAAGCAATTTTATTTCCTGGTGAGTCTTCCAAGACAAATTAATTGCAAAGTGCGTCACTGGGTAACTAAATTAGTCGACTTCCACTTAAAGACAAACCCCCCGAAAGATAATTTTGCCTTTAATGCCATTTCTGTAGGTCATCCTGACAGTAGTAGTTAAATGGCAGGATGACATTTTCTGTAAAGGGTCTTCCTAGTCAAATTGGGAAAGCCATGCATTCTTTTGTGGCTCTCTAGGCGAAGAGAAATAATTAAGAAATATATTCTATATTTTCTGAAACAACTAATTTATAATATTAATGTTCACAGGGTCCATAGAAATGAAGCTGCTTCTTTGGGCCTGCATTGTGAGCGTGGCTTTTGCAAGGAGGGTGAGTAACACGGGCTTTCAAAACTGTAGCAATGGTTTAACCATCGAATAACTGTGGGCAGGGTTTTGTGCTAATGATAAAGTGATCGCAGTGTTTATAATAAAGCAAGCAAGAGACATGCTGATGGGCTTGAGGTTTGTGGTGTCGAACTTTTCAAAGGAAAATTTAACAATCAAAATAAAGTTGAAATATCTGAAAATGGAGACACAGCAAGGGAAAGAGGTGAGGTCAGAAATGTCGGGGACTGGAGAAAGAAAAACTGTAGGGTACCAGGATCCTGTGTAAATAATCTCAACAGAGTTTTACCTCTTCAAGTTATAGGATGCTGAGCTGGGCTTCCTGTGGCTGTAAAGGGTCACTGCTGGACGTATTCATATATAGTCACGAGGGATACCTGACAGGGTAGAATTAAGTGGACATAACACCTTTAGTGAAATGCAAAGTAACGTAGAATAAAATGTGATGACTAGTGTGATGTAAACAGATGAGACTAGAGAAAGAAATATCTGATGGAAAATTCTTAATCCCAGCCGATGACTATGCTAAATATCCTATTTTAAAATGGATAATAACTACCTCATAGAATTGCTTTGAAGATGTAATAATTATGCAAAGTGCTTAGCAGAGTACTAGGAACTCAAGTGCTACTTAATATTAACTATTGTTACCCTCCTGACCAGACTACAAAATATTACTTTATTCCCTAAAAGTACCCAAATTAAGCTCTAATTCTTAAAATACTAAATGATTTTCCTGCACTATTTTTTACTTTTATTCTCTAGTACATAATCTGTGGTCAATTTATAAACATACTGAAGCTTCACTGGAGAGCAGGTGAGAATGTGGTACTTTTGGTACTCTGAACAGGTGACCACACACACACACACACACACCACAGACACACACACCGCACACAAAACCTAGGAAGTCAAAAGAGAACAAAACTAAATATATGAATAAGACCTGAATGATCTTGCAGACGGTAAAGATTTATATATTAATATATTTAGAATATTTCAAAGCAAAATCCATCCAGCCAAAATAAAACTTCCTGAGGCAATCATTAGGGTCGAAACCATATGATGATGATGATGATGATAAAAATAATTCATATTGGTGACTCGTTTCAAAAAAAAATTAACATAATAATTATAAGGCTTTGTAAGCCCTTCAGTAATATGGAAATCTGGGTACAGATGATTTCAAATAAATAACCATATTAAAATATTTTCTCTTTGTTTTAGAGGCGGTTACCCTTCTTTGGTGAGGTAAAGTATTTTTCATCTATACATAAATGTATCTGGTTTTATCGTAAAGTATGTTTTACATTTAAAACCGCTCTGATTTCTTTACACACAATGTAATGACAGCTATTGCTCTTAAAATATTAATGCTAGTAATCTCTACTGATTTGGTGGAAACTATGTGAAAATATTAGCATAAAGTTTTTATTTATTTGCAGTGATCAGAGGCATTCAGTGCACTCTCTTTGTAGGGTGATGAGATTTTTTGCTATGCCCAGACTTTCCCCTCATGCCTCTATAATTACTTTATAATAATATAGTAAGTTTACTTGAACAGACTAAAAGATGAATCCAGGGAGAGTTGGATTCATCGAACCCTTTAGATGATCAGGGCAGAAGATGGCATGAAGTTGTGGGGCACCCATGTACGCAGGTGTGGGTCTTCAAGAGAGGAACCGCTAGCAGGAAGGGTGTGTCCCTGTGATTTACATGGTTTCTGCGTAGCAAATACCCATCAACTATCCCTACAGAGGAGACCAAAGTGTGTATTGACTAACCGATATTAGATCTGTTTTCAGCTTTGTCATTTTTTTGCCTCAAAGTCTGGTGACAGGAGCATGCTAAGGAAATTATACTTGTATGTATGCACAGGATGCAGTAGACAGACATGACAATCTGGCAAAGAAAGGCCAAAAGATACGACCTGGGATGTGCACACTTAATGTAGCAGAGGAGTAGAAATACTTTGCAAATAATTTTAAAAAAGAGAAACAGTATGAGATATTATTTTGAATTTCTTACGAGTTAATATTTTAATCATCAGATTCTTAAGGCTGTGATCCACAATACAAATAATTGATATTAGCCGCTATGAACCCCCTAGAACATATTATTACTTGTGCATCATATATTATACCTCAAGAGACTTTGGCAATATGAACCATGAGAAAAATTCTAACTCAGTAATTCAAGAAACCAACATAAAATTGTAAAGAAATGCTAAATTTTAATCAGGAAGTTTGCCTGGGGTTGCAACACCCCAGATACGTGAGCAAAGAAACCAGTCCATTTTTTCCAGTATCTAGGATCCCAATGCTTAGCACAGAACAGGCACTCATTTTACAATTTTAAAAATAAGTCACAGGATTTTCACCAAGAAGAAGCTTAAACTATTCCAAAGCTCTCGAGGACCAATCTATTTATTGAGAGGTTATATTGCAAAGTCCTGCTTAGCCACCGGTAATTTTGTGGTCGATACAGATGATGAGCTAATGTGAATACCTGGTGTATTTAAGCAACTAGATACAAAATTGGGTTGAAACATTTGGTTCCCTGTACCTGAAAAGTTTATCGGTTGATATGAATAAGATATTTAAATGATAGTGTAGAAACATCAGAACTGGTAAGACGTAACTGATCATTGTACATCCGCTTGGTAAGAATGTATTTCAGGATAACAGGACTGTGTGTACATGGTCTCAGGAAAACTGAGAAGCTGGCAAACAGTTATACTGCTTAAGAAAGAAAATTCCAAGTTACTCAGAGATCTGTCAGTTATAGCCATTCTGCTTGTAGGCAGAGAGCTAAGGAAAGATGTTTTTCCCCTGGTGGAAAATTTAATACCAACACTGCTTTCTTTGTTGTTTTAGAGATTTCACTCATTCAGTGAAGGGGTAAAATACTTTATATTTATTCAGATTTTAAGATATTGAAATATATTATTCATTATTCACTTTTTTCTTTAAAATAGCATTTTATAGCCACTATTCTTAAATAATTCAATATTATGATTTTCCTTGAAAAGCTAAGGAGGTCATTGAGGAACGTGTTTGCTTCTCTTCCTCTAATGGGTCCATTTTAATATGCAGATATAAGTATATTTGTACGTAGACATCCTGTAATTTTTTATTCATACCGATATCTGCCCAGTGTCGCTGCCTGCTTACAAGGTTAAACACTTTAAAACGAAATTTAATGATATAAATGAAGTTTTACACCACAGAAAAGTATTGTTGGTAAAGGCAGTATTTCCCAAGACATGTAAAGAAAATAACTCCATCAACTAACACGAACAGAAACATATATGTTAAATATAGTTTATCGTATTTAAAAACATTTGTTTTCAAAATTCAAAATTGCTTGAATTATAATTGAGCTTTGCAACAAGTCAAAGAATCCAGGATCCTGATACAAGAACCACAAGGGGCCTGCTCGTGACAACTGGCAAATTTATGATAAGAAATAAAACTTCACCTATGTAAGACTAAAAAATATCACCATCTTCTGTAAATTCTTACATAATTTCGTGACCTTCGGGCTCCCTGATAGTCCTACACAAGCCTAGAGCAATAGGTGGAAAACGGGACATCCTACCAAATAAAATCACTGGAAATTTGATAACAAACCCCTGAGTAATGTTAAGAAGCTACTCATTTAAAACACGAGCATCACAGGAAAAATTAAATATGAAAAGCCAGTAGTCAGCCGTTCTGCAATCCAGTCTGCTCACCCTCTTAATAACAATTTGAGGCGCATGGCCGTGAAGGTATGGAAGCTTTGATGCAGTGTGGGGAGTTCCGGACAAATCTGGAACACGAGGCGCTTGGAAGAGGTATAAGGAAGAGAAATTTCCAGTGGGACACTTGAATGACCCAGAGGGCACGCAGGGCAGTGGTGGGGTGCAGAGAGTGGGGGGTGGGGACACCAATCCTATAATCCCATACCCATCCTAGAAGTGCCAGCATCTGCTTGCCTTGTGTTTTTCTCCTGGCCTAGGCTGGCATATTCTGCAGTCTAGGACGCTCATATTGGCCTGAACACAAAATATTTCTCCCTCAGTTGGGGTTCAATTTTCTTTAGAAATTATTATTTTCTATTTCAAAAATTATGTAAATTCATTCGCATTAAAGAGACTAATTTGGGATTCATTAAACTAGTTTGTTACTTACCATATGTCATCGCAGTCACACCATGAGTCCTATAGAGGTGGGATAAACAACCAACTTTAATTGACTTCTTTGCTTTTCCTCTAGGATTACAATGGCTATTATTACTCACTGAATCCATCTCTGAATGTTCCTTACCGCCCGAGGAATTTGCCACCTCCTGTTTACTACGCACCGACGAATACAATCCCCAATTACCCTGAGAATCCTGACACGGAGACAGGATTACCTCCATATCCCTGGATTCTCACTTCTCGTGGAGGACCACCCTATATCTACAACATCCCTGACTCTCCTTCCGCTACTCGGTTGACCAGTCCTTTCCTTCCTCACTCTATTCCTGGGGCTCTTCCCTTTGTCCCTCATTGGAGGATTTATGCAGCACCTGCAGCACCTGCTGCCCCACCTGCTGCAGCTGAGCCTGCTGCATTCGCACCTGCTGCAGCTGAGCCTGCTGCAGCCGCACCTGTTAGAGCCGAGCCTGCCGCAGCTGACCCCCTTGCAGTCGAACCTATTGCAGCTCGGCTTCCTGTAACTGAGCCCGATGATGCTCAGGCTAAGCCTGCTGCCCCCAAACCTCAGCCTTCTTCCCTTAACAAGGTAGGTTGCCTGTACCCCACCACTGAAACGCATGAGATCTGTAGGAGAAGGGAAGACACACAACCTCCCCACAAGCAAACGATATCAACTTGAATATTTTGAACAGCTCCATTGAGATACAATCGACACACAGCAAAGTACACATATCAAAAGTGTACGCTCTGATCAGTTTTGACATCTGTACACATCCATGCGAGGAATTATCGGGATAGTGAACATATCTACCAGACCTAAAGGTTTCCTCCTATTTCTTTGTGACTGCACATTTCTCCTCCCATTCTTGGCCTGTTTTTTGTTACTACACATTGGGCTGCATTTTCAGAATTTTGTGTCCAAGTGAAAGCAATTCTGTGTGTACTTTTTTGTCAGACTTTGTTCACTTGTAGAGATCTATCAATTAAGTTATAGAAAGAAGCAATAGTTT
Source organism: Lepilemur ruficaudatus (assembly GCA_963574885.1). NCBI lineage: Eukaryota > Metazoa > Chordata > Mammalia > Primates > Lepilemuridae > Lepilemur > Lepilemur ruficaudatus. The sequence continues at coordinate 12,660 of CAUYRT010004539.1, forward strand.
ATTTTTGCAGATTATTTTATTATGTGGATATACCATAATTTACTTACCCACTCATCTGTTGATGAACATTTTAGCTTCCAAACTGGATATCATTTATTTACTTATTTCAATAATATACTGGCCTCAACATCCAGTGCAATGTTAAATACAAGTGATTAGGTGGACATCCCGGCCTTGTTCCTAATATTAGGGAAAGACATTAGGTTTTCCTTAAGTAGCTATACACACACATATGAACATACATATCACTACATATACATAGGTGCATTATATATATGTATATATGTTTTCCTTCTTTTAGGTAAAGAAATGAAATTTTCTAGAGAAGAGAGTACCATGCTTTCATCTTGGTAAGTCATAGATCATAATGAGATTTACAAATCTAAGATTAAATAGACCAAATCTCATCATCTGAAACTACCTTTAAATATACTTCTACTACATGAAAGTGAGAAGGTGGGGTGTAGAGGAGGGCGGGTAGTTTGAACCTCTGAAATTCTGAAATTATTCTCCTGTGTAAGGAACTTGGGCTACATTTGAACAAATAGAAAGTTCTTCTTAAATTGCTTCAAATTGATTCTGACTTGAATAGTCTAAGAATTATAATAATAATAGTGATCAACATAAGGAAGAACCTTCCATATGGGAGAAGAAGGCAGAACTATGGGTGGAAAGACGCATTGTTTGTCAAAAGTTTGCACAGATCATTTCGTATGCTATCCACTCAGCCACTGTTAACCCACACTGAGACCTATCATTTTAGAAAACAAACAATTTAGACCTGAAGTCTCCCAGCCCCTACCTTCTACCCCCCGCCCCCACACATACACGCCCCACTCCCAACATACACTTTCCTGGGAAGAAAGACACTGGCCAAGAAGCTCAACTGGACTCATTCCACAGGTCATCTGATCAGGGGATAAGCAAGAAATTTGGTCACCCTGACTTCAAGTTCTTATGCTGAAGGACGAATCCCTTCCCAGAGCTGTTCAGTATTTAGTGTTATAAATATTCACTGGACAGGAAAATGACAAGGCTTTCTCTGACATCAGCCAAATCAAAATTTCTACCGAGGGGGGCATCAGTAGCTAAAGTGGAATTGAGAAGCACACGTGATGGTAGTTACTGTTGCCGGTGATGCCTCTTAGCAGCAGCATCGCCAAGGAAACGAAAAGGCATCGATTTTTAAACACTGACTACAGCTGTATTCTTTTTTGGTATAAATTTAAGGGTTACAAGCACAATTTTGCTACATGGATATATACATAGTGGCGATGTCTGGGCATTTACTGTATCCAGAACTCAAAATAATGTACATTGTATCAATTTCTTATCATCCACTTCCCTCCCACCTCCCACCCACCCTTTCAAGTCATCAATGTCTATCACTCCACACTCTATGTCCATGTGGACACATTATTTAGCTTCCAAACTGGATGTCATTTATGTATCTCCCACTTATAAGTGAGAACAAGCCGTATTTGACTTCTGTTCCTGAGCTGTTTCACTTGAATTTTACGACTGTTTTCTCTTTTCACGGACATTGCTGTTTTGATAGGGATTGCATTCAATCTGCAGATTGCTTGGGTTGGCATCATCATTTTAATAATAATTCTTCTGATCCATGAGCATGGGTTGTTTTTCTGTGTGTGTAATCTACAGTTTCATTCATCTGTGTTTTATACTATGTAAGATGAACCGTTAACTAGCGAATTAGTTCATGATATTAGATATACTGAATAATTTCATATTTTAGTTAGCATTTGTATTTACTTTCCTGCTATACTAATTAATCACAACAGGTAAAGGGGAAAAATGCTACTTCTTTGAAAGTCTCTCTATTGAGGTAGAGAAGGGACTCTACTTCAGATCATTCAATATCAGAAGACAGTGTTAAGCTAAAACCAACACTCACACACAAAACATCCTGTAAAATATATATGTATGCAAATAAATCATAACATTGAATTAACAATGTATTTTAAATGAATAAGTATGCACCGTTAATTGTTCTAAGAATGAATATGGTTACAAGAATGCATTGTTACTAGAGTGCAGAATTTTTGCAAAAACATAATTATAAGACAGAAGAAAATAAGCTTGATTCACTTAAAAGTGTGTTTTATTTGTGCCATAAATTTGTAGATGACCATTCAATATTGTCTTCTAACATAATGTTAAAACCATAAAATAAGAAACACAATTTTGCTTTAAGTGCAAGTAATTTAGTGATTTTATTATACAAAACTAATATGTTACTTTTCTTTTTCAGATACTGGTGCATAAATCAGTTAAATGTACAAACATTTGCTTTCTTTTCTGAAGACTATTTCATTCTGTTAAATTAAAACTATCAGTCTCACCTCATTGATTGGTCTGTGATAGTTTTTCATAGGAGTTAATTTATATTGAAGTAATAGTGTGCTTTTTTCCAATTCAAAATATAAAAAGCCTACTTCATAAAGATGTAAATAGTTGTCATAGATTTGAGCATATGATGTTAATAAGTGCCTTTGAGCTCTAAAAAAAATACAATACAAATAGTCTTTTTTTTTTAATATTGTATTTCCAAATTCTTTCTCCTGCAAGTGGACAGGAGGCAGGTAAAGGAAAAACAAACTTCATGACTTTCCTCTCATTCTCTTCCCCCAAAATGTTGCATCTACTAAAAAATTTATTTAGCATCAATTTATATAGTACTTTTCAATACTAGGAGCTCTTCTAGGCTCTTTACAAATATTAACTCATTAAATCTTTGTATTACAATAACCTTATGAAGCAGGTTTCATGACTGTCCTCATTTTAAAGACTGAGAAATTGAGTAACAGAGAAGACAAATGAGTTGCCAAAGATCACAGAGCTAGACAGTGTCAGAGGCAGGATGAGGAAGCGTACCAATGAAATGTGGAATTTGAGCTTTATTGGAAGTTAGAAGATGACACAAACTAACATGAAATTAAGGATGGCGGCTGTATCAGTTGCTTCCAGCTTTTGCAACAAAGTACCACAAAGTTGGTGGCTTAAAACGACAGAAATTATTCATTCTCTCACAATTCTGGAGGCCAGAAGAGTGAAACCAATTTTCCTGAGCTGAAATCAGCAGGATTGTGCTCCCTCTGTAGGCTGTTGGGGAGATTTGCCTCTTCTGTCTTCTGTCTGGCTGCTAGCACTCCTTGGCTTTTCCCCATTTAATAGACAGTCACATGATCCCAATGTAATAAGTGTACCTGAGAAAAACCAGATTGGTGACTATATAGCCAGTCTCCCCACATCTTACCTTGTTAATTAAAATACAGGTTAAGCATCCCTTACCCAAAACGCTTGGCACCATTAGTGTTTCAGGTTTAGACTTTTCAGTTTGCAGAATATTTGCATATGCATAATGAGATATCTTGGAAATGGGACCCACCAAGTCTACACGCAAAATTCATTTATTTTTTTATATGCCCCTTATTTACATAGCCTGAAGGTAATTTTATATATTTAATCATATATGCAACCTGTCACAAGAGGTCAGGTGTAGAACTTTCCATTTGTGGTGTCATGTCAGCACCGAAAAA
>CAUYRT010004549.1:0-90047 GCA_963574885.1 Lepilemur ruficaudatus
CTACAAGCCAGAAGGAACTGGGTGCCTATTCTTGATCTTCTAAAACAGAATAAAGCCCAACCTAGAATTCTCTATCCGGCAAAATTAAGTTTCATCTATGAGGGAGAAATAAAGTCCTTCTCAGACAAGCATTCTCTGATGGAATTTGCAAAAACTAGACCAGTCCTACAGGAAGTTCTTAGACCGGCCCTTCACACCGAACACGGCAATAGGCACTCTTCAGAGTAAAACCCTCAAAGAGTTTCAAGGCTAGAACTTGAACTACAGAATGGTACAAAGAGTAAAACAAAGTAACTGGACTTTACCCAACAATATGAATGTAAACCTTTATTTCAAAATATTAAGGGAGTGAAAATGTTCTTGTTACATGGATACATTGTGTAACACTTAAGTCAGGGATTTAATGTGCCATCACCAGTATAGGGTTTATTTATAACCAATAGATAAGTCCTTATATAATACCTTACCCTCCACCCTCCCCCTCTTGATTTCCAATGTCCTTTATATCTCTTTGTGCCTGTATGTACCCATAATTTAGCTCCCACTTATTAGTGAGAACATGTGGTGTTTGTTTTTCCATTCTTGAGATACTTCACTTAGGATGATCATCTCCATTTCCAACCAAATTGCTGCAAAAGACATTATTTTTATTCCTTTTTATAGCTCAGTAGTACTCCATGGTATGTATATACCACATTTACATGAATTAATGGGCACTTAGGTTGATTCCACATCTTTGCGATTGTGAATTGTGCTGTGAAAAACATTCAAGTGCAGGTGTCTTTCTGATAAAAATGACTTCATTTCTTTTAGATAGATACCCACTAGGGGGTTGCTGGATTAAATGGTAAGTCTGTATTTATTTCTATGAGGAATCTTCACACTGTTTTCCATAGAGGTTGTACTAATTTGCAATGTAGCCAAGAGTGAATAAGCCTTCCTTTCTCTCTGCATCTATGCCAACATCTATCGTTTTTTTTAATTTTTAATAATGGCCATTCTGATAGGTGTAAGGTGGTGTCTCACTGTGGTTTTACTTTTCATTTTCCTGATGATTAGTGATGTTGAGCATCTTTTTATACGTTTGTTGCCCATTTGTTTATCTTCTTTCAAAAGCTTTTCATGCCTTTTCCCCACTTTTTGATGGGGTTGTTTGGTTTTTTCTTGCTGATTTGTTTGAGTTCTTTGTAGATTCTGGATATTAGCCCTTTGTCAGATGCAGCTCCCTGATCAGTCCAGAGGTCTGCTGTGGTGGTAGGGGCTCCCTCACAGCTCAGGCCACAGTTTCCACGGGGAGGGGGGGAGGGAGCGTGGAGCCCTGGTGTTCTCCCTCCTGTCCTTCCCCACATGTGAATGCCTCTTCCAGGTACCATCTTGTTGAATGGATCGCCCCATCACCCTCTCCTTCCCTGTCTCCCGTTGCTTCTCTGGTGATTCACAAGGCTCTCTCCAAGAATGCCCATCTATAGGTGAACATCTACTTGCAACTTTCAATCTCCTTGAGAGCAGTGTGCTCAGGCTGCTTCTAGTCCACCATGTTGGCCCACTTTTGTCTTTTTGACTTTGTTAATGGTGTTTTTGCCTTTCAGGATTATCTAGTTGTAACAAATTATTATATTAATTGATCTTTTGTGGCTTCTAGGTTTTGTTTCATATTTATAAGGGTCTTTATTAATACTATGTTTTTTCTTAAAAAAAAAAAAGAAACTCCTCAGTTTTCATCTAGTACTATGATTTTTATGTAAATTAATAATGCTTTTGGTGTGAGATACGGGTCTAACTTTATTTTTTTAATTGATGACTACTAAGTGCTCCCAACTCTATTCATGAATAAGTCACCTTTCCCCATGAATTTGAAATGCCACCTCTGTCATACACTACAATCCCTTATATATACTAAATTCCCCTACAGAGAGTAGTGCTTTGTGAAGGCCATCATTATGCAGTTTAGAGATATAGAAATTCTCCTGAGTCAATTCACCAGAATTAAGACTTGATACAACCTACTGAATACAAGTAGATGTGTGTGGCAAGGAACACAGAAAAGGTGTGCAGGAGATAGGTGGCATGCCCAACTGGAGTTAAAAGAGCAAACAGGAGCAGAGAATAGTCTCATGCTTCAATTACCATCTTAAAGTAGCACAAATAACGACTAAAGCATTATTCATTCTATTCATCAGTTAATGCCGTTTAGATTCTGTTAGTGAAATGTATCAAAACTTCTTTATGCATTTTCACCCCCTCCCCCATATTCTTAGCTATGCAGGGGTTAAAGGCCATGCAGAATATTTGAAGATATTCTTTGGGTATTCTTAGGAAAAAAATTACCTAAATGAAATAACCAACTTTTACAAGACTCTTCTCATTACAACTGGTGGTTGTGTACCTTGATATATGTTTCTAGAGGACAGTTTTCCAACTTATATTAAAAAAACCCTGAAATATTTGACATTTGACTCAATTACACTTTGACAGATTATCTTAAAAAAAAGAGACACAAAAAAATATATGTCATTGCAGCACTATTTCTTATGGGGCAAACAAATATAAATTTCTAACAATAATGGCATATCTCTGATTTAAAAACCATGCTTCAAAGATTATTTCATGGCCAGACAAGATAAAAAAATTTGAGTAAAAAATAAAATAAAAATAAAATTTATTTTTATTTAAAAATTTTTTTAAAAATTATTTTTAAGTTAAGAAAAGGTAGGAAATTATTCCAAATATCCATATGAATGTATATGTTTTGGAGGTGGGGAAGACTCTGGAAGAAAATCTGCCAGTGATTATTGGGATTGTGGAGTCATGGATAATTTTTACTTCTCATTTTCAACTTGTTATATCATAGTGAATTTCCATAATTTCCATAATAAACCTGTATAATGTTTATAAGAATAAATTTTATATGTTTATAAGAATAAATATTAATTAGAAAATTAATATTGAAACATTATTGCCATCTACTTCCCAGTCCAGTAATGTTCTTTGTAGCAAAAGGATCCTGTTCAGAATCAAATGTTGTGTTTAATTATCATGTCTCTTTCATCTCATTCAATCTGGAACAAGACCACAGTCTTAACTTCCTTGACCTTGACACTTTGGAAAATTGCAGGCTAATAGAATATCCATCAGTTTAAGTTTGTCTAGTGTTTCCTCTTGATTAGATCCAGGTTATGCATTTTTAGTAGAAATATCACAGAAGTGATGCTGTGTTCTTATTAAATGGTACATGATTGTAATTTGTTCTATTATTATGTTCATTTTGATCACTTAATTCAGCTTCTGCCCATCTTCTCAACTCAGAATTTACTCCTTTCCCTTGTTTTAATTAATAGTATTTTGTGTGAACATACTTTGAAATTTTTAATTTATTCATTTGTTTATTTTTTGTTAGTACAGACTTGCTGTTTATTCTATGAGTTATAATCCATTACCATCATTATTTATTTTGAAGCTCAAATTGACAAGATCTGGCCAGTGGGAGCCCCTTCAAAGTGGCTCCTGTGTTCTTTGATATATCCTCATCATTTTTTGAGCATTTTTTTATTTGTGGTATAAGATACTCCAAGCTCATTTGTATTTTCCTTGTTCCTGACTTGGAATCATCCTTTTCTACAAGGACTCCTGTTTTCCTTAAAAATGGAATTCAGAAACTATGGTCTGAGCCTTAGGAGTTCTTGTTGCATTTAGGGTGGCCCTGCTCCAAAGACCAGCCAGTAGACAGAGCTTAAGAATCATGAGAATATGCACACATGCACATACATATAAATCCACACTCCGCATATGTTTACATCTATAGTTATTAAGACATCTATCTATAGATACTAAAAACCATGATTTCACACTTAAATCCTCCAACTCCACTGATTTTATTCCAGCTTTCTCCCTTTCCATATCTGCAATTCCTATCTCCAACAGTACAAAACATGGTTCCCATTAACCTTCACATAGGTACTTACTCAAACATCTCTCATATATTTCTAACTCGTTTCTAACTTTAAAACTATCGCTCCCCCCACATAAATGTCCTCCTTGTTCCGCTCAGACCATGACTGCACATGGATGTCCTCCCCATTCTGTTCTGTCTCTGAAACCCCATGCCAAGTCCCCCTCACCTCCCTCTTGGTCTGTACACCCTCCTAACCCTGCTCATTCTCTGAAAACTTCATGCCAGGCCACCCACTCCAATGTGGGTGTCCTCTTCCCCCTGCTTGGACTCTGATACCTGACTCTGGACTATCCTAACTGTGTACCCTCCTCATTCCACCAGCAGTCCCATACATGGACATTCTCTTATTCTGATTACAAATAATAAAATTTTTGAGCTAAATAAAAAGATGTACTGGTAGAATTTTTAATCTAAAGACATCCTAATATCTTAAAGTTCTTAACCAAACCCTGAATTTATTAGTATACTTGAAACACACCCAGGGGAAAGGGTTCCTTCTTTTCTACCCCACCTACGAGCAATCAATATAATCATTGTTTAAAAGAGAAAATGTATCAGTTTTTTGTTATTAAATATCACAATCAATCTTTCCTTCTCTCTCTCCCCCCCCACATTCCTTTATCATGAGAATTTCTTTTATTCTCACTCATTCTTCTGTGAAGCAGAGCTAGCAAAGGAGAATACAATTATTAATATTTTCATGGGAAACACTGCCTATCACATTTTATTGCTAGAAAGATTCTTCTGCAACAAGAATGATGACAATAACAAAGGGAATACAAGGAAGATGTTATGGAAGGCAGGAGGGAGAGTGATGAGAAAAGAAGAAAGAGAAAAGGTGGGAATGAGGAAGGTAGCAAGAAAGGGATGGAAAGAGGAGATCTAGGAGAAAAAGGCAGAAGTTGGATGTTAAGTTGGAGAAATGTGGCTTTTCATAATAAAAGTCACATTTATGGTGGGGGTAGTGGAATGGCATTCAGGAGAGTTGGACTTAGCCACCTAATCCCATAGCAAAGGGCTCCAACCTTATTATCAGCTCCAAAGCAGTGCTACTGTCAAAATGAAAAAATATCATCTACTCCAAAATCACTGACATGTTTAAGCAAGTGATGGAGAAACTGTTAGTTCATACACTTTGTTTTAATATACAACTGAATGAAACAGACATCCAGAAGCGTGGTGCAGCCAACTTCTGGATTTTGTCTACATACTTGCTTTCTGACATCTTTAAATAATTGCTATATAGGTATCAACATCTGCAAAATGATGAAAGGTATACGTGGTTGGTCAAAACTTTAATGAGGAAAAATATTGATATTATATGTATAAATGGAACAAATATAGCATTACATGTGATTTTGCTGCTTTGATGAAAAAGAAACTACACATCCTATGACTCATCATGTCAATGTGTCTAACTCAATCCCCTACCAACCATCCAGAAAAATGTCTTGTCTAGGGCTAGGATCTTGTTAAAGCCAGGGTATGAAACTAATGCTTTTTTAACAGTTTGGGTTCAAAAAACTGTAACCAAATATGAAGTTATTCTCTACTACACCTAAATTTGCTGGATTTCCAAAAAGTAATTCTTGAAGCACAATGGAATTTAAGGCAAAAGTTTTGCTCCTTTTAAGGAAAAATAATATCCATTCTCAGAACAACTCAATGGAGATTTATTTCATAGTTTGGTTTAATTAGCAGATATTTTTAGCTGAGGCAAATCTTTTTATATGGTTCCTACAGGTGCTATTATAGATTGCTACTGAAAGTATCAGTAGGGAACGTTAGTTACTTTCCTAACATTCATTTCTGCTTCCTCCTTCCTAATATAATCGTGATTTTGTTTAGATATCCTTTCTCCTAGCAATTGACTGAGGGAAAACCAATCTCATTGTCCAATTGTCCCTGCTTAGTTGAAGCCAGTCAGCACATGGCATTTCCCTGGCTACTATTGTAGGTAAAGGAGAATTTACATGGCCTATGTTAGTCCAATCACAGTTGAGGGACAGGTTCTCTTTTAGAATATGAACAAGAATATATGTTGCATCAGATAATCCTGGAAGGTATCTTACATACATAAGAGGACCAGTCTGAATAATAAAGCAGAAATATGGGACAAATTTAGGTCCTTGATGACATCATTGAATCACTGAGTCACCAACCTGACCAAAGCTGACTTTACTTCTGGGCTTTCTGTTGTATGAAGTAATAAACTTCTTTACTGTATAATTCCATTGAGTTGGGCTTTGGTACTTGTAGCCAGAAGCATCCTAATTGATGAAACCATACCCAAGCTCCTGTGTGAAAGCCAAAATTGCAAACAGACATGCATACAAACTACAGTGCTGGGGCAAGTGTTTCTACAGGTTAAAGTTAAAAAAGTTACAAGGTCGTCTTGATTTTCGTACAGAAAGGAATCTTAAAATAACTGGAAACACTAGAGAGTTCCCATGCAAATTTCTTTCGTTCAGACAACTTTAAAACTTGAACGTGGACTCATAATCGTTTCTTTTCTGGCATGGAGAAAATCAGTAATGGCAGCTTTGCAAAGGTAATCTCATTGATTTGAAGACAAAGGAAAAAATGCTACATAAATTCAACCCAAAAGAGTCTTGGAGAATTGTGATGTTCTTTGACAGCAACATGCCTTAAAGCCACAGTTTTAGCACCAGCTGTCATCAAAATAAAAATGTCAAAATCCATTGAATGTCCAAGATAACTTTCATGTTGCTATGTCAACCTCTTTTTCCAGTTTAACATCAGAAGGCAGAGTTAATGTTTACTCTTGGAATTTTTTTTTTTTTTTGCACAGTTTACATTTATCTCAATTACTTCCAGAAAGTCACCACTAAATTTGCATGATTTTTTTCCATGAGTGTAATATTCTGTGGTCAAAATCATAAACCATATTCACATGCAAATTTGTTGTGTATATGTTTTAGGTACTTTTCTGGAAAGAGGAATTATAGTTTCATCTGACTCACAAAGGAGTCCATGACTCAAAAAAGCTGGAACTATTTCTGGAGAAACAATACATGGTCAGAGATATTACCACGAAAGAGAAAAAGATATAGAATAAAATAAGATGTATTTTAAGTTTCAACATGAATGGGAGGACTAATAAAAGGTAACTGCCTTTTGGGTAGGGCAAAGTGGTTGTGTATATATTTGAGTCTGTTACAGTATAGTTGGGAAGCACAGCAAGCATGTACAAAGCCACTGGGGACTTTAAGATACTTAGTGACAATATGTTGCTATGCATGTACAAATTAGGTGCATACCTGTATCAGTCAAAGTCCTGGCAGGAAACTTAAGGCATAATCCATGAGGGTAATTGAAGAGATTTTAAGGAAAGGACTATTTACAATAGAGTGGACAGGATTAAGGGGAGCCAAAAGGGATGGTGAAGGAGTGTAGGACTGACAACAGTGGAAGCCATTACCACCCCTATAGCCTGAGAGGCCAGAGGAGGGAGTTTTCTCAGAAGCTTCCTAGTGAGAATCACAGCTATAGGAGGAAGATGCCCAACAGGGGTCACGATCTCAGGTAGAGGGACGCAGAAACTGCCCACCTGCACCTCCACAAGACAAGAGCCAGGGAAATAAATACCCCAACCTCACTCTCTCTTCATCTTCTAACCTACTGCCAGAGCCTCTCACTGACCAAATGCAAACAAAAGCTGAGGGAGGGTGAGCTGGACTGTCCTGTCTGAGGAGGTCAGTCCTTGAGGATGTGAACAGGGTCAAGGGCAGCGATGGACACGACAGGGCAGACAGACCTCACCCAGCACAGACTCTGCCACAGGGCAGCATGGGAGGAACTCTCAGTATTTGACTCCACAGCAGCTCTCGTATACATTTTTGGCAAAGATGTATATTTCAGAATCCTTTCCGTTTTGTTCATGTTAATTGTTAGTCCTCATACTTCATGTTGACAACTTTATGAATATAAACAAATACATGTATTGTAATCTTTAACTTTCTGACAGTAAATCCAAATTTTTCCCCTCAGTCAATAATACTCTTCTAGTTCCATAGCCTTGGCAGTACTCTATTACTGTTAAAGAATGGAGATGGAGTGTTTATATAAACTTGAAACAATTGCTTTGATTCCGTCTTCAAACTATACCAATCCCTAGGAGATTCACATTTCTCTTTTGAGTTGTCATGAACATATATTGTATCTGGGAGTATGTGTGTGCGCAGTGGGGTAGGGGTTGGGAGTGTGTGTACAATTTCCTGTATTGATCAATTGAGAGTCCATGATTACAGGCATCTGAAATGCCATCACTGGCTCATCATGTCTGTATCTTTTTGGGGACAGATTGTTTATGTCTGGTATGGTGGAAAGAGTTCTGGAGACACTGGTCATGACCTGTCTTTTCACTAATAAGCTATAGGATTCCTGGCAAGTTCCTCATCCCTCCAGCTGCTCTTCTATGGGATGAGGGGACGAGGCAACAGCAGCTCTGATATCACCTCCGGCTTTAAAGTTCTGCAATTCCCATGCATGTCCCTGATTATCATAACTAAGAGGAACCATCTATTTTGCCGCTTACTGGCTGCCCTAGTCTGAAAAGGGCTTTTTAAAAACTGATACAGAGAATGCTAAATACTCTATTTTAAATCAAATTTTAGATAAACAAGCAGATGACATTAAAATACAGCAAATCCTCAGTGACTTTTTGTGGGTCTAACAGTTATAGCTTCACATGAACCTTGGCATTTCCCTGAATTGCATAAATTATGCTTACCATTTTGCAGGTAAATATTTACATGCCAAAGTAAAGACTCTACAAAGCTGTGAGAAATGAAGAGGATAATTTATGCCCTAGACTAGATCTGTATTTGTAATTCAGCTCTATTAAAGAAACTCTCTTTAATGTCATCTTCAATGTCCTGGAATGAAGGAAAGAGCTATTCAGCCGCTGCCAAGGCTGAAGTCATGCCAGCAGTCACGTGGGTATTTGTACAACATTCCTGCATCATAGTAATAGTTACCTATGTATTTAACACCTACTATGCACTGTATTAAATGTAGTGCATATATTGTTTAATTCTCACAGCTGTGCTTTGATATCATCTTCAACTTACTGGTCTCAACTAAGTCAAGTAACTTAACCAGAGACAATAACTAGGAAGGGAAGGAGCCAAGATTTGAACCTAAGACTCTTAAGCTGATGGCTCCGTCCTTGTTATCCCAGGGTCTCAAGCAACTCTGGCCAGACATATCCACTACATCTCAGATACTTCACTGGTTTTACACAGAAAATGAAGGTTTTCACTTAACTTTGATTTCTTCCTTGAGTGGTGTTTCTAGCAATACCTACCACTCCTTGGGGCATGAGAACCAGGTGGGCTTGGCCATCTTCACATGCCTGTGTTCTCCAGCTCTATAACAGGGGCAAGTGAAAAGCAATGTGACTTGTCTTTAGGCACAAAAGCCCTGTCTCTTGTCTCTCTCCTTAATTATAGACCACATTTTCCCGTAAGTATCTACCTCCTCTCCCCTTCCACCATAAATACCCAATTCTTTGAACAACCTACTTCAAACTTCAATGCTCTCTAGAGAACATCTGCCTTCGAAATATGCTTTAGAAAATTTTACACCCTTATTGGTCTTTGAGAGATTTGTTTTTTTAATGGGAAGCACTGCTCTAGTCCACTCTCTTTCCATCTTAGATTGAGTTTCTTGGAAATAGACTCTGAGATGGAGAACTGTGTGCAGAAAGTTAGTTGTGGAGTGCTCTCAGGAGATACACCTGCAGGGAAGTGAGAAAAGACAGACCAGGGAGAAGGGAGGATCTAGGGATGAGTCAGCCCTGAAGAGGGGTCTGGGGCAAACACCGCAGTATACACTGCACCCTGCAGACTGGTGGACCTAACTTGGGTCTTCAGTTTAATTAATTACCTATTCCTCTTCCAGACAAAAGATCTGTTAAGGTTCTAAAGACTAGTCTGGAATCTGACCATGTAGATCCTGAGCTCCCACTCCATGGGAAAAAAATGGAACCAAAAAAAGATTGTAAAATAGGAAATTTCTAAATATAATACAATAGAGACTGGGTAATTTGAATGAAACCAGTCAAGTCTAGGTAGAATGAATCATTATACTGATTTATTATCATGCTACATAATTTAATTACATACCACTTAACCATGCAATTTTCACATCCCAAACCATCCAGTGTGACGTCTATGTTATCTGATTAGAGAAAGAGGGAAGAGAAGAGAAAGAGAGAGGTCTTGATCCTCAAGACATGGAAAAGAGGAGCTTCATTAGGAATGACATAGTGCATTGCAGATTCAGAAATATCTATAACATGTAAAAGAAATGATGCAAATTCATCTTTTGTTGTCTACAAATAAGCCAGGTTTGATTATCGTAAACTATTAGCAGAAATATCCTTTTCTTTTGTCTCTCTGAACTTGAGCCATTTATAATTGATAACATGGAAAACCATTTTTCAGATCTAAATTAACATGTAATCTTCATTGTTTCAACTGAATTTAGCAAATCCCAGAAAGAAAATTCTTCCCTAAGAAATAATTTCTTCAAAGTGATGCTTTAAGAGCTGGTAGATTAAGAACATACATATCACTATTGCCAGGATCTTCTGGTCAGAATTCAAACGTATTCTTTCAAAAATATATATACCTCAAGTTCTAGGATAAGGTGGTTTGAGTGATTGAAAGACATTGAGGAAAATGTAAAGCTCTTTCTTAAAAGTACGGAGTTACATGGGGGTAGTAAATAGAATGGTGGTTACCAGAAGCTGAGAAAAGTAGTAGGTGGGTAGGGATGAAGAGGGGTTGGTTAGTGAGTACAAAAATACAGATAGAAGGAATAAGTTCTAGTGTTCAGTAGCATAATAGGGTGACTGTAGTTAACAAGAATTTTTTGTATGTTTCAAAATAACTAGAAGAGAAGATTTGGAATGTTCCCAACACAAAGAAATGATAAATGATTGAAGTGATGGGCATCCCAATTATCCATATTTGATCATTACACACTGTATGCTTGTATCAAAATATCACGTGTACCCCATAAATATATATTACATATCAGTAAAAACTGAAAATTAAAAAAAATCAAGTCAAACACATTAGTGGTATTATCTATTCTGAAAATAATTATTCACTTTCATCCTAATAGATTATATAATAAATATATAAACAATGCTGTTAGGTTAATCTGATCAAATAAATCAATAAGCACTCTAAAGTTTTGGGACTGTTTCTATATGAATGATAAAGAGATATTTATTTAAAACATTTCCCATAATTTATAGTGTCCTAGGAGTTATACAAAATGCACCTTTAAGACTGTCTCTAATGGAGCCACAATTAATTTTTCATTTTAAATAAATTATGCTGTGAACAGGATATAATCTGGTATAAGGTAAGGTTTTTGATCGGTTTTGTTTACACCATATCCCCAACAACTGGAACAGTAACTGGTACAAAGTAAGTGCTCAATAAATATGGAATTAATAAATTAGGGCAAGGCTAGTGAGGACTATAAGATAACAGGAAGAACAAGAAGTTGCCCTGGCCATTCAGTGCATGTATTAATACTTTGTCTTAAAAAGAGAATTAGCTGATATGTAAAGGAAAGGAGTTTAATCCAGGTTTGAGTTGACACTAACTCTATTGACATCTATCTACATTCTATTCACAATCCTGGATTTTTACATGAATGTTCTGGAATCTTTTAGAATAGCACAGCAGGCATAAGCCCAGAGCCAAGATAGCTTTGTTTCAATACAGAGTTAGGAGATGGCCAGTTTTTGAAATTTCTTTGCCATAAACTACTCATGCTTGGAAATCAACAAAATACTAATTCAACAGTTGTGCTTTGCTGAGCTATTTGACCAAGAGATTAAATTGGTCCTGGAAAATCCAAGAGAGACAAGAGAATTTGGCAAGGAATATCATCCCATGAAGTCAATGGTCTTCCCATAAAGACCCTAAATACTATAGCATTGTCACAATTACATAATGTGCCTTATAGTTTACAAAACACGTTGATATAAATCATTTAATTTGATCCTTACAACATCAAATAATAGAACTGAGACATGTTGGATGTTTGTAAGTATTAATCACAACCTTTTACAATTTAACCAATTGAAAGTAATAATAACAATAATCATAATCATAGCTAGCACTTATTATATGCCAACTACTACCTACATGCTTGTACATCTGTTAACTCAGTTACTCCTCACAACTATCACAAATTTCCAAATAGGGATCAAGACATCTGCTGTATTAGAGTTCGTTGGAAAATTTCATTTTCCACCTGATGCAAAAATTTCACTTTTGCCAGTCTTTCTGGAACTGAAGATAATCAGGGAGTGACCACCCTAACTTTTCCCCCCAGTGTCAAGCTGTAAACCTAAAACAGAAAGAATTGATGTCCGGCTGGGCCAGACTCACATGGTCTGATGATCTGCTTACCAGTGGAGCCTAAATGTGTGAGCTTCAGCCTCACCTTGGTCCAGGAAGGTGTATGACTTGATGGGAAGGAGTGAATGTCAAGCTTTTCCCAATCTCACCAATCTCTCTTGAGGTTTTGCAGTGGGTACAAAATTGTTCTGAAAATACTGCTGTGTTCTCTTGGAAAGTAAAGCAGAGATCCCTACCCATGTATGGGAAACTGCAGGGAAGAAAAGTATCTTCCTCGAAACCAAAGAACTGGCAAGTAGCAAAGGCAGGACTTGAGCCCCCATGCACAGATGGCAGAGTCCATGTCACATTCAATCTATGCTACACTGAACCTTCTACTCAGACAAGTTTCTTGAAAGCCAAAAGGCAAACATTCTAAAAGTCAAAACCTTGAACACTCTTCTAGAAATTCTCTCATGCCCTCTGCAGATTCTCTTTTTCCTGTAATTTCTTGTCACATATGCTGAAAACATATCATTCAAACCATTTCTTTCTGAGCCAAGCTAGATCGTAATAGTACTTCATCTCACAACAACATATTTAAAATTTTATTTAGTTTGACTTTGGTATATCTCTGTTGCTCAAGTACTCATTATAATGAATGAGATGTTAATACAACTTTGGTTCATGGAGTTACCAATTGTACCAAAAGCACTAATAATTTACTTTGGTGACTATGAGACTCAGGAGCAGGTGCTCCATTTTTCTCTTATTTGTATTTTTATCAGTCTTCATTCAACAGATATACCAATATGAAACCACTTGTTAGTTTTCTTTCCACTAAATACATACACATAATTTATGTGCCAGTTCATGTAGTATTTACCTTACTGTTTATTAACAGGCTCAAATTACAAAGTAGGAATAAATTAGCCTGTATATTACTACAAAAAAAGAGTCTTATCAATCTAATGTAATTAGAGAAGGTCTTTCCTCTAATTTTTTCTTGGAAGGGTGGGAGGAGTTAAATGACTAGCTTAAATAATTCACTGTATTTCTAAAGTTATTTTTAAGAATTCTACTATGGCAATTTAGAGTTAGTAGCTAACCTCTCATGTGGCCTCTGATCTCTTGGCCTATTCTTCCACCAATAAACTCTCCAAGTGCAATAGTAGTAATAGGTTCTGTGGCTTATTACAGTAGAATTTGAGCTGTGGGTAGAATGAAAATTAAGAAGACCCCATGGGCCTGGCAATCCTGGACACTGTCACTGTGTCCATGGAAGCAGAGAACTTTTGTTTTTGTCGTAATGCTTCTTAATCAAGTAAAAACAATTAAATGTCAAATAACTTCAAGACCTTATAAAATAATGAGAAAATTCATTTTAATTTTGCATAAGTCTGTAATACTTGAGAAAATGACACTTTATCTCATCAGTCTTCTACTTCCTAGGGACAAACTTTCATGGGTACCCCTTGAAATGTTTCTTGGTGCTTGTTAGTTTGTTTGACCATTTGTTCAGGGGCCAAATTTAAATGTGTAATTTTTCTTTTTAAAAGTCAATGAAAGGTGTCCCCACTAGCCCTTCTAGAACCAGAGCATCCTTCCAACTCACTCACCTTATTTCGTTTTCCATGAGTTTGGTTAGTTTCACAGTTGTGCCATTATTGGATTTGTATAGTTTCAGAATGATTTCACGGCCCATGAAAATGTAACCAGAGCACTGCAAAATCTTAATAATCATCAAAGAAATGCATTTCAATAGTATTAACATCTTTCAAGTCAGATTTTTTCTCTATTTCTAACTGAATGAATAAACCTATCCATCTCACTAAGCAACTAGCTTTCAAAAATAACCAATACATAAAACTGAAAAAAAGTCAAAGATCATATCTTGAATTGCAACAATAATATAAATATTTTTAGTTTTATATACTTCTAGAATCTTTTTTTTAAGTCTGCAAAAGTTAAAGTTTAATTCACAAAAATTAGCTTTCTTTCCAATGAAAACATTATGTGACAATTCATACTTGAACACCTGGTATAACACAAACTTAAGCTCTATCTGGCACAGACATATTCAACATGCTATATTAAGCATAATTTTCATTTTATTTTTTTCCAATGGATACTTTTTCTTCAGTCCTCAAGGACTCAACTCCTTACATAGGCTTTGGTGAGGTCTTGGGGCAGCACCTGCAAGTGTAAATCATGGTGGGGGTGTTTGGTCCTTGCGGGCTTCCCGAGAACGATTCCTGACTACCTTGCTGTGAATGGCACAACTCACACAGTAATGTAGCTTCACGTACAGCTTGGGAAGCACATTGGCATCAAAGACACTCGCTTCAGAAATGTCCCTGACAGCTGTGGCCTCCACTATGTTCCGAATGACGAACTTCTTTATGGTTTTGTTTTTAGGCACGCGTTGGGCACAGTTCGTGCAGCGACTAGGCCGCACATGGCCACGGCCCTTTTTGGCACGACCGTTATTCCTTCTTTTCTTTGTCATCTTGGAAGTGAGGATGAGAAAGAGCACTTCTAGAGTTATTTGACTTTCATTTAACTAACACTTTTTCTGATCAATTGCCTGATTAAATTAAAATTTTTTTTAATATTTTTTTTTCATTTCAGCATATTATGGAGGTACAAATGTTTAGTTTATGTATATTGCCTTTGCCCCACCCGAGTCAGAGCTTCAAGTGTGTTCATCCCCCAGACGATGCGCACTGCACCCATAAGGTGTGTATATACCCATCCCCTCCTGCCTCCTCCCACCTGCCCGACTCCCAAATGTTATTACTATATGTGCACTTAAGTAAAATTTATATTAACCTGTATTCACACTTATTTTTGGAGATACTATAAAATTTTTTCTTAAAATCAGGCTTTTTTAACATAGTTCATCCTTCCAATTGCTGTAAGAAATTCCAATACGATCTATTTCCTGGAGGTAATTGGATCTTAGTTGCTGTGGCCTTTGCTTCGATGGCTTATACTTTTCAACTGAAGCCTCACTTCTCTAATACATTTTATGACTGGGCATATGTAGTTAGGACTCCAAAAGCCACATCTTCAGACTTAGAAAACAAAAGTGTAATGGCTTTGGAATGCATGTGTATAAAATAAAATATTGTCGTCCTGAGTGAAAGGTCATATAATTCTACTCTCACTAGGATATTTTCCACAAAGGGATACATAGATTTTAACTGACCAATCCGTATTCTCTTTATTGGCCTCCCTTAAAACCAAAGCATAGCTATTGGAACTTCAGTGCTTAGAGCAATTCTCTCCAGCCTACATAAGGAATACACCTCTAACTTGGGTTCCAATACTGTACCCTAACCAACAGCAAGAGTGAGCCACCAACAAGAGAAAACACGGTGCTATACTGAAGTACTTAATGACAATTCTTTATTGGTTAAAATAACTCTAAGTACCATAACAAACAAACCCTGAAATGTCAGTGGCTTAACAGAGCAGAAGATAATATATACCCATGCTATCCAATATAGCAGCCACACAAAATGCTGTGGTTTGAGTGTGTCCCCTCCAAAATTCAGGTGTTGCCAATGTCATAGTATTAAGAGGTAGAGCCTTTGAGAAGTGATAAGGCCATGAGGACTCTTCCCTCACTGATGGAATTGAGACCCTTATTTCACACATTTGGCGAGCTTGCCCTCCCACCTCTGCCATGGAAAGACACAGCATTCCTCCCCTCTGGAGAGTTCAGCCCTTGCCAGACAACCTGCCAGTGCCTTGATCTTGAACTTCTCAGGCTCAAGAACTGTGAGAAAATAAATTTCTGTTCTTTATAAATAACTACTATTGGAAGATTCCTGTGATTTTATAAAATCCAATTAAATATCTAGGGGAAAATAATAAACAATATTGTTACCTGAGGATAAATTACTGATCCCTGTTGAAGCAGCAGTGGCTTCTAATCAATTCCTTCCTAACCTACTGGCCATAACCTTCTGAAAGTTAAAAACCATGAGAACAATCACCATAACACTGATTGTAACATAAAATCAGAGGACATTAGACCTGAAAGACGGTCAGAAATAATGAGGTCCTAATTTTACCGATAGGGAAACAGAGAGCAGAGGGCATGGAGTGTCTTTTTCAGGGTCACACAACAAACCAATTATTAATAGATCTGAGAGGCACTTGCGGGAGGACTCTGTTCTCGACCACACCATTTCTATACAACTGTCCCTTGCTTCTCAACCTAAAGTAGCTTGATCAAAAAAAAAAAAAAAAAAAGATACATGCAAACTCCCTCTTGTATTACATGCCCTTGGAGGGGTTGGAACAGGACCAGGCTAGCTGAGATAGCAGTACTTCCCCAGGTGGAAGCCCAGTAGGAAACCTTAGCCCTGCAGGCAGCTTCAGTGCTCATCCCTTGTTCTGCCACAAAGGCACACTGTACTACAAAAGATTCAAAAGGAAAATGTGCACACAGCACAGCAAGGAGCTTAGATCTTCTTTGAGGAATTTAGTATTTCAGTGGTGTCAGTAAGCTGGGTCAAAAAAAGTCATTTCATTTTTTTAAAACATGCTAATGCGACCTCAAGCACCAGCTACCTTAAATGACAGGCACTTCATAAAGTTCATTTTTATTATTCTCAGCTGAAAAGTAAATAACACTCCTACAGGTGTCCTTCATATTAAAAGGCTTTATTTGCCTGCAATAGAGACTCTCTATTGACTAAAACCTTATCTATATTTCACAAGACAGATCCTTTTTCCCTATTACCTTTTCAAAGAGATGCCATTGCCAGTCTATACAGGACAAAGGAAAACAGTCTAATAAAAGAGATGGCACAACAGGCGCTAATGAAAGAGCTCCCAATGGCCAAAGCTGGAAAAATTTGAGCAATAAATAAACAACCTGGTTTATTGGATTATAAGCCAAAGAATAAAACAGTTATGAGCTCACACTTATATAAATAAATATAAATAGCCATCAATAACACACTTATAAAAGTAATTTCTGCAGAGCTAGAGGCTACTGCATTCTTGGGACTGAATCATAAATGTATACACAGTAAATGTCAATATAAATAAACAATTGAATAAATAAAGCAAGAAAGAAGAGACAAATCTTCCATACAGAAGATTCCAAGTATTTGTACATATCCCACCCCCCCACCCCCCGTGCAGGAGATGGAGCTTAATTCCCCACTCTTGAAGATGGGCTAGACTTAGTGGCTCACTTCTAAGAAGTAGAGCAGGAAAAGGAACAAATATTAACTTTATAGTGGAGAATCCTGGCAAATCTTACCTTAACCAAGTGACGAAGGTTAACATCACCAGTAATGTCATGTGAATATCATATTCTCTGATACAATGCGACGAGAAGGGCACTTTACCTCTGAGGTGTTCTTTACAAAAACCTATAGTCCCCATCTAGTCATGAGGAAAACATCAGATAATACAAGGTTGGGACATTCATTCTATGGAATACCTGACCAGTACTCCTCCAGACAGTCAAGGTCATGAAAAACAAGCAAAGACTAGAAATTGTCCCAGATTAGCAGAGACATGAAAATTAAATACAATGTGGTGTCCTACACTGGAACAGAAAGAAGACATTAGTGGAAAAAATTGGTTAAATCTAAATAAAGTCTGCAGTTTAGTTAATGCTAATGAACCCATGTCACTTTCTTAGCTTTGATACATGTACTATGGCAGTATAAGATGCTAACAATGGATAAAACAGGGTGAGGAATATACCAGAACACTCTGTATTGTCTTTACAACTTTTCTATATATACAAAATTCTACCAAACTCAAAAGTTTATTTTAAAAAATAGGTGGTGCAAATGTATCTCATTGCATGCTTCTACCTGGAGCGTGGCAGAATTTCATACCTAATGCTATAATTGCCAAACTCAAGGAGAACAGTTAAAGAAGACTTGGAATAACTAAAGGAGTTCAACAACCAAGGGTGGAGTGGGGGCAAAAGGCTGGAGAATGAAAGGAAAAGCAATGTTTGTTCTTCACTAAACAAACTAAGTGTCATTTGTGTAGCAGTGTAACAAAAATCAAGGAAGGTAAAAGCCCAAACCAACAAGCTAACCAGATTTCGCAGAAACATGAATGTGTGCTGGCTACCCAATCATGAATATGTTTAATAGCAGAAAACTAATTGTTAACATAAGTTTTAGACAAATTCTTTGAATTTGGGAAGTTTCTCTAAATTCTCCTTATAAGTTATGTAGGATATTATAATATCCAACTTTTATCATCTAAAAAGTGGCAAAGCCATTTTCCCACTAAATTGCATCACATTTCTGCCACGCATCCTCTAAATTACTTCCTTTTCCCACTCAGGCCATCCTCTGCTTCCAACTCTGAGGGTTTCAGTTCCTACCAAAACTGTCCCCCTCTACCCATCACACCTATATCCTCTGGCTTCATTAAAGAAACCTCAACCCCCCTCTTGCTTTTAACACCTTTTTTCAGATTTGTCTTCTAAGCAATCATCCCTTCAAAATGACTTGTGAATGAATAGAATTGATTTAGTGAGTAAGGAAGCATTTATCTATTTTTCACATAAACTTTATTAAAATCCGTTGTTAAAATCAAGTTCACAAGCCCACTATCAATGTTTACTAAGGAACTACATTAAATGGATTGACAAATATTTGGGTCAATATATATTTGGTTTACATTTTGTTTTATCACTTTCACGGCTGAAGAATAAATTTAAAAGGGATAGAATAAACATTTAAAGATACAAACAAAGGTAAATACCCTTTTGTTCAATATGGAGCTAACAAATCCATTAGTATATCAAAATATGAACATGGTCAGCAAACAATAGATTGAACAAATGTTTATTGAGTACCTCTTAGGTGTCAGGAAATGTGCAAGCACTTTGGTAAATGCTGTCTCATTTAATTCTCTCTATAAGCTTATAGATATAATTATCCTCACTTTTCAAATAGTGAAACCAAGCTTCCAGTGATTAAGTAACTTACCCAAGGATAGTTGATGTGTTACTTAAGGTAAATAATATTAGCTCAGTGGCTTAGCACAACAAAATGTTAAAATGTTAAACGTCAAAATGTTTCTCACTCATGTCACCATCCACTGCAAGTCAACGATGGGGGTGGCTGAAAGTATCCTGTCCCACCGGGTCATACAAGAACCCAGGATAGTTTCATCCCATGGCTCTGCCCTCTTCTAGGTATTCAGAGACCTCTCCATCCAACTGTGGATAGATATTAAAAGCAAGGATAACACATTAAAGGGTTTTGCAGGCAAAGCCTGGAAGTGGCACATAGCATTTCTGCACAAATTCCTTTTCTCAAAAAAGGAACAAAAAAAGGGACAGCCTAGCAGAAAGAAAACTTCAGACAATACCATTATATTTTAACCAAGCACCACAAAAGAAAAAAAAAAGTGTGACTCTACCCACTCCCCTACCAGCAAAGGCCAAATTTGCTGGCCTTCCACCACTACATGGCAGTAATTAAGTAGCACCCCTCTTTCCTCCCTGGAGCAGTGTCAGAGGAAGACTGCTGAAAGAAAAGATTTAAAGACAATCCAAAGTCTCATAACATAATACCCAAATTGTCCAGATTGTAATAAAAAGTCACTCATCATATCAAAGACCAGGAAAATAACAACTTGAATGAGAAAAAAAACAATCCATAGATGACAAGATTTTTTAAAACCCATGGTAAATATACTTCAGTGAGCAATTGTGAACACACTTGAAACAGACAAACTAATAGAAAGTCTTGTCAAAAGAATAGATGATATAAAGAAGAACCAAGTAAAAATTTTAGGATGGAAAAATACAATAACTGAAATTAAAGAACTCAGTGTATGGACTCAGTAGCAGCTTAGAGGACAGCAGAAAGTACCAGTAAACTTAAAGATATAATGATATAAATTACCCAATCTAACATCACAAATAAAATAGACAGAAAAAAAATGAACAGAGTCATGGGGACTTGTGTGAATGTAACAAAAGATCTAACATTCATGTCAATGAAATCCCATAAGAAGAGAGGAAAGAAGATAGGGCTGAAAAAATATTCAAAGAAATAATGGCTGAAAATTTTTCATTTTGGAAAAAATATAAAAACAAAATCAAAGAGCTGAGCAAACCAGCTCATAAAATATGATTAACCCAAAGAAATCCATACCAAGACATATCAAAGTCAAACTTTTGAAAATTAAGGACAAAAAAACTTTCAGCAGTGCAAGAAATGACACCATACTTATCAGGGAAAAATTATGAATAACTGTGGATTTCTCAGCAGAAACCACAGAGACCAGAAAGAAGTGGTGCAACATTTTTCAAATGCTGAAAGAAAAGAACTGTCAGCCCAGAGTTCTACATGCAAGAAAAATAACCTTGTAGAAGGAAGAGGGAATCAAGGTATTCTTAAGTGAAGCAAAACTAAGAGAATTTGCCAGCAGATCTACCCTGAATGAATAAAGAAAGTTTTCTAAACAGAAATAAAATAATAAAAGGAGGAATCTTGGAACATAAGGAAGGAAGAAAGAAGATTAAAAAGAGCAAAACTATGGGTAAATGAGAGCCACTTTTATTTTCTTCTTGTTTTCTAAGTTATACTTGGTTGTTGAAGCAAAATTATAACACAGTCCAATGTGGTTCTCAATGGATGTAGAGAAAATACTTAAGATGATTTTATTATAAGTGGGAAGAGGGTAAAGTGATGTAAAGGGAAGTAAGGTTTCTACACATCAATTGAACTGGAAAATGGGAACATCACTAGACTTGGATAAGTTGTGTGTATATAATGTAATATCTAGAGCAACTACTAGAAAAGCTCTACAAAGAGATAAATCCAAAAACACAATAGATAAAATAAATTCTAAAAAACATGTTCAAGGAACCCATAGGAAGACAGGGAAATAAAACAGAAAAATGTAAACAGAGAGAACAAACAAAAAATTGGCAGAATTAAGGATTGACATATAAATAGTTACATTAAATTTTAAAAGTTCTAAATATGTCAATAAAAGACAAAGATTAGCAGAGTGAATTCAGCAAGGTAGTATAATGCAAGATCAATACACAAAATCAATCATATTTCTATATCCTAAAAATTTACATGTGGGAACTGAAATTAAAACCACAAAGCCATTTACAATTACTCCAAAGAAAATAAAATACCTAGGTATAACTCTAATATAACACATGCAGGACTTGTATGCTGAAAATTACAAATGCTAAGGAAATGAATCAAAAGAGACTTGAACAAATAGAAAATAAATAAAAAGATGATAGAATTACACTTTTACAATAATTACACTAAAGGTAAATGATCTAAATATCCTAATTAACAAGTAGAGGACATCAGACTGAATAAAAATGCAAGATTCAACTGGAGTCTATCTACAAGAAACACACTTAATATAAAGACATAGGTAGATTAAAAGTAACATCAAAAGAAAGTTGGAGTGACTATATTAATATTATACAAACTAAACATCAGAACATATAATATTATAAGGGATAAATAGAAATGTTACATAATGATATGAGTCAATTCATCAAGAAGACATAACAATCTTAAATGTGTATACATCTAATGACAGAGATTCAAAATACATGACTCAAAAATTGACAGAACTAAAGGGAGAAATTGGCATATCCACAATTTCAGTTGGAGATTTTAACATTGTCCTATGAATAGATGATAGAACAAGTTGATAAAACATTGATTGGTAAAGATATATAAGATTTGAACAATACTGCCAAGCATATTAGCTAATAGAAGACTACCTTGAACAATCACAGAATACACATTCTTTTAAATACACACATAACATCACCAAGATAGACTGTAAGCTGAGCCATAAAATAAGTCTCACTAAACTTTAAAGGATTAAAATCATATAGACTATATTCTATAAGCCTGAGTACAATAGAATTAAAAATTTTAAAAGAATCTGTAAAATCCCTAAATATTTTGAAGTTAAGAAATGCAAGGGATGGGCCAAGATAGTGGATTAGAAGCAACCCACACACACCACTCTCAAGGAGAGGATTGAAAGTTGCAAGCGGATGCCCACCTACAGATGGACCCTCTTGAAGAAGGGGCTGTAAATCATCAGAGAAGTGACATGAGATACTCAGAGTGGAGGAGAGTAGGACAGGGAGATCTACCCTCCAAGATCAGAAGATACCTAGGAGAGATGCCTACACATGAGGAAGGGACAAAGGAGAGAACCTCAGGGCTCCACACTCCCCCAACACAGACACTGTGACTCAAGCTGTGAGGAGGAGCCCCACCACCACTGCAGGCCTCCATATTGATCAGGGAACTTCTTGGAGACTGTATCCTAACATTGCATCAGAGAGTGGGCTCAGCAGGGACCTATTGTCCTCAGTTCCAGGGTTGCCACAGCTGACACCACTCTGAACTCTTGCATCTGGAGCACTCCATCTACACAGGGATCAATTTTGCTGCAACCACCCTTGCCAGGCTGGGGAGGAAGTAGGGAGAGTAGATGTTCTCTCATGCCTAATGACTGGGAGGTGAGCCATGCCCCCTGGCCCCACATGCCATGGGGAAGTTCATGCCTGCCCAGCACTACACAACACTATGCCTGTGGTCCAGCACCTCACCATGGACCCTCTAGCCACAAGCTGCACCCTGCTGTTTACCACCATTACACCTAGACCTGGGTGGAGCAAACACCAGCAGCCTTGACACCCACGGCCACCACCTAAATAACCTCATTCAGCAGTCACTGCCAGGGGTAGACTTGGGCAGAGTGAACACTACTTCTCACTAAAAAAGAGAGTTCTCAACAAAGGAGAACAAGGACACTGCAAAACTATCTGCCCTGAGCTTAGAGAAGAGGTTTCAGATGGGAAGAAACCAGCAAAAGAACTCTGGCAACATGAAAAAAACAAGCTAGTTTGACACCCCCACAGGATCATAATAGACATAGAGCAACAGACCATAACCAAAAGGAAATTGTCAAAATGTCACAAATAAATTTCAGAATATGGATGGCAAATAGGATGAATGGTATGGAAGAGAAAGTTAGAAGTGAACACCAAGCTAAAAAAATTTCAGGACATGAATGGAATCACTAAAGAGATAGAAAACATAACAAAGGATATAACAGAATTTAAAGAGATGGATGAGTCATTTAGGGAACTTCAAAATACAGCAGAAAGCTTCAACAATAGGCTAGACCAAGCAGAAGAAAGAATTTCAGAGCTTGAAGACAACAATTTTGAACTAAAGCAGTCAGACAAAGATGCAGAAAAAAGAATAAAGAAGAGTAAACAATCACTCAGAGAAATATGGGACTATGTAAAGCAAGCCAATATACAAATTATAGGTATCCATGAGGCAGAAGAAGAAAAAGCAAAAAGCATGGAAAACCTATTTGAGGAAATTATTGAGGAAAACATCCCTGGTATCACCAGAGATTCAAACATCCAGATATGAGATGGACATTGAACACTGGGAAGATTTATAGCAAATAAGACATTTCCAAGACACATAGTCATCAACCAAAGTCAAAATGAAGGAGAAAATTCTACAAGCTGCAAAACAAAAGTAATAACCTACAAAGGAAAACCCATCAGGATAACCACAGACTTCTCAGCGGAGACCTTACAAGCCAGAAGGGATCAGGGCCCTGTTTTTAGTCTTCTTAAACAAAACAACTGCCAGCCAAAAATTTTGTAGCCTGCAAAACAAAGTTTCATAAATGATGGAGAAATAAAGACTTTTCCATACAAGCAAACACTAAGGGAATTTGTAACTACTAGACATACCCTACAGGAAATGCTCAAAAGTGCACTATACATGGGACAACACAGCAAATATCCACCAGTGTAAACACACCCAAGAGTTAAAGCTCACAGTTCTTATAAAACAATAGCACAAGAGGGAAAACAAAACAATAAGGTATCATTCAACATGAAAAACATTATCCCACATGTCAATACTAATGCTGAACGTGAACAGTCTTAATGCTCCATTTACAAGACATAGACTGGCTGAATGAATGAAAAATTATTCCAAAGCTTTTGTACCCCATAATACTCTGAAATTTAAAAAAAAAAGAAAAAAAGAAAAGTCATTGCCCAAGTATATGCTGTCTCAAGAAACACATCAAACCCCCAATGACATGCACAGACTCAAGGGAAAGGGATAGAAAAAAATATTCCACATAACTGGAAACCAAAAGTGAGCTGGTACAGCCATACTCATATCAGATAAAATTGACTTTAAATCAACAGTGGTAAAAATGATAAAGATGGTCATCATATAATGATAAAGGGGGCAATTTGGCAAGAAAATATAACAATTGTAATGTATATGCACCTAAGATGGGAGATCCCAGATTCATAAAGCAAATTCTACTAGATCTAAGCAAAGAAATAAATAGTACCATCCTAATTGCTGGAAACTTCAACACCCCACTGACAAAACTGGACAGATTATCAAGCAGAAAAATCAACAAAGAAATACTGAACTTAAATGGGACTCTAGAACAAATGGAACTAACAGACATTTACAGAACACTCTACCTGAAAACTACAGAATATACATTCTTCTCATTAGCTCATGGGACATTTTCCAAGATTGATCACATCTTAGACCATAGAGCAAGTTTCAGAAAACTCAGAAAATATTGAAATCATACCATGAATCTTCTCAGACCATGGTGGAATAAAACTAGATATCAGTTCCTAAAGAAACTGTCAAATTCACATGAAGTCATGGAAATTAAAAACCTGCTGCTGAATAATCCTTGGCTCAAGGATGAAATTAAGATGAAAATCAAAAGATTCTTTGACCTGAACAATAAAGGAGAGACAGCTTTTAAAATCTATGGGATATAGAAAAGGCAGTGCTGAGGGGAAAATTCATAGCCTTAAATGCTAACATTAAAAGATCACAAATTATCAATCTGATGTCACATCTCAAGAAACTAGAAAAAGAAAAACAATCCAAACTCAAAGTTAGCAGAAGAAAAGAAATAACAAAGCTTAGAGCAGAACTAAATGAAATGGAACCCCCCCAAAAAAATACAAAGGATCAAGGAAACAAAAAATTGTTTCTTTGAAAAGATAAACCAAATCAATAAACCATTAGTCAGATTAACCAGAAATAAAAAGAAAGGACCCAAGTAAGCTCAATCAGAAATGAAAAAGGAGACGTTAAAACTAATGTAACAGAAATACAAAATATCATCATGAATACTACAAAAACCTCTATGTTCATAAGCAAGAAAATGTAGAAGAAATGGGTAAATTCCTGGAAACACATAACCTCTCAAACCTGAATCAGGACAAAACATTAACCCTGAACAGACCAGTAATAAGCAGCAAGATTGAGACAGTAATAGAAATCCCCCAACAAAAAATCAACCCCAGACCAGACAGTTTCACAATCAAATTCCACTAGACATACAAAGAAGAACTGCTACCTATCCTACGGAAATTATTCCATATCATTGAGAAGGAAGGAATCCTCCCTAACACATTCTATGAAGCCAGTGTCACCTTTTTTCCAAAGCCAGGAAAGGACAAAACAAAAAAATAAAACTACAGATGAATATCCCTTATGAACATTCACATAAAAATCCTCAACAAGATACTAGCAAACTGAATTCAATAAAACATCTAACAGATAATTCACCATGATCCAGTGGGTTCTATCCCAGGTATACAAGGATAGTTCAACATACACAAATGAATAAATGTGATTTACCACAAAAGCAGAAGCAAAAACAAAGACCATATGATCATCTGAATAGATGCAGAAAAAGCATTCAATAAAATGCAGCACCCTTTCATGATAAAAATAAAAAACCTGAACAAACTAGGCAAAGAAGGAATGTACCTCAAAATTATAAATCCATATATAACAAACCAAGGAGAAGTGGTTATAAAATCATATGTTCTTTTCATAAGAAGGTAAAAGGAATCCCAGACAATTGAGGGTGGATCATTTCCTGAGTGTGGCTACTATCTCTGACCTCTTCACTACGCCCGCCATGATGCCCTGAATTCCTCCAGGAACTCCTGGCATCTAGTGGCCCCAGGCCCTACTGGCTGGCTCTCCTCAGCCTCTTGCATAATTGCTTTTTTTCTCCCTCTTTTACATTTCACTCCCTCCAAAATAGCTCTCTGTCTAATATAAAGGATATTGAGTGTAGTAGCAAAGAAAACTGTAAACAGCCAGTTAATAAAGAGACAATCTCTCATCCAAAAAAAAGCAAAAACCTTGACTCCATATACCTCTCCACAGCTATTATGTAACATTTTATTTTTCTACTCCCTGTTTCAGCAAAACACTTGAAATGATTATTCTTATTCACTATCTCTATTTCCTAGCTTCTCATTCTTTCTTGAAATCACAACATTCAGCCTTTCATCTTCTTGGCTTCACCAAACTTCTCTTGTCAAGGTCACTGATGTCATCATGTTGCCCAGCCTGATGGTCAAGTCCCCATCACCCCTGGCTCATCAGCAGAATCTGTGCAACTCAATAAGCTTTCCTCACATGGTCTTAGAATAAGGTTGCCTCTCATTGTTCTCCTCCACCTCTTCTCTGTCTATTTGCTGGTTCCTCCTTTCTCACCTCACCTTTAAGTCATGAAAAACTATAGGCCTAGTTCTCAGACTTGTTCAATCTATAATAACTCCCAGTTAGGCCTTTCTGGACCTGCTCTCACTCAACTATTTAAAAGAGTGTGTTATATGTGTTGTTATGGAACAAACTTCAAAATGTATTGTTAAATGAAAAAAAAAGATGAAAGATGGCAAGCTGCATGTATGCAGAAGTTTAAGGTGACTGACAACACAGGGACACAAAAGTTAACTCCTAGTCTGGAAGGCTTGGGCACAAAACAAACCAGGAAATCACATGAAAGAGTTGAGAATACAGCCCCCCAACCTGTAATGCTTTGCTAATTTAACTAAAAGTAGTTAAAAGCATGAATCAGACATACATTCTGCCCACCAGAAATGTATAACCTGCTGGGGAGGAATGAAAAATAGTTACAAAATAAAGAAGAAAATGGAGTCTCCAGAGAGAAAACAATTAGGAGTTATGGGAGCTCAGATAAATAGAGCAGCTTTGTAAAAGCTCTATAAAGCTGAATTATTTCTGATTCTTTTTACTTCATGCTTTCAAAGCTACTACATTTCTTAATTATCTCTACTATAAATTAAAATTTTTGAAGTTTTCTGTCCTTTATCCCTGCTATTCTCTATACTCTCAATCTTAGAATGGAAAAGCCTTTTATTTGAGAACCACTCTGCCCAGCAAACTTCAAGAACCCAAGAAAAACAACCAAGGATTAATACATGCACCAGAAAAAAAAAATCTTTATTTATTTATTTATTTTTGAAACAGAGTCTCACTCTGTCACCCTGGGTAGAATGCAGTGGCGTCATCATAGCTCACTGCAACCTCAAACTCCTGGGATCAAGCGATCCTCCTGCCTCAGCCTCCCGAGTAGCTGGTGTGTGCCAGCATGCCCAGCCAATTATTTCTATTTTTTATAGAGTCGGGGTCTCACTCTTGCTCAGGCTGGTCAAGGGACTCCTGACCTCAAAGGATCATCCCGCCTTGGCTTCCCCTCCCAAAGTGCTAGGATTACAGGCATGAGCCACCACACTCGGCCCAATTTTCTTTAATTTAATTAAAGAGAAATGGGTCAACATGGAGAAATAAACACTTGGGACACGGGGAGGAATGAAGAGGTGTTGGCCCAAGCAGCTAGTAGATGGCCCAGCTGGAGTCTGAACTCAGGTCTGTCTGATTTCAAAGCCCACACTGTTTCAATTTTACAGCCTGTCTCAGATATAAATGCAGTTTTAAAGTGTTTATAAAAGGAGTAAAAGCACTAGAGGAGAAGAAAACATTCAGTCTACAAAAGAAGGGGATTATTGATAGAACAAGCCCTGTGGAAGAGCTTAAGAAATACAAAAGGCATCCAAAAGTAGATATAGCCACAGAAACACTGTAAAAGCATAATGGAGCCAGAGTTTCATTTAACTGCAAAAAGATACAGACTGTCTTACAAACAATTGTCTCATTTGTGGTCTTTTGTGAAAGCATTGTTATTTTATTTTCTATATCTGAAAGCTAAATGGTACCTGTCTCTCCCTTTTCTTGGTTTTGGCTCTATGGGCAGGAGAAATTAAGTCCAAGGTTAGATCTCACCCACAGTTTGGAGATTTTTATTTCTTCCCCTAACTTCTAGTCCCCAAACCACGCAAAGACTCCCTCTCACATTCACTCCCTCTTTCTCATGTGCCTTTCCTGCTGCTGCCCCCATCTTTTCCTAACATCACTATGTCTGTTAAGCCTGATGCACAACCTTCTTAAAACTGGGTTGAAGCACCTATTTTTCTTTGAAGTCTTCCTGGACCAAATCTTATGGAGTCACATCAGAGGATTTGGTTGGCCCTCTATCCAGTAGCCATTAGCTGTAAGAATTTTCATTCCATTTTAATTGTTCTGTTCTCATGAATATACATTTATATTTGACTTTATGTTTCTTTAAAAATGTCACTATCTCATTGACTTACCAGTTTAATCACAGCTATCTGGGGGCTAGAAAGAGAAATAGGTAGATCACAAATGTTAACTGAAACTAAACAGATTTTTTTAAATGTAGAGATCTCTGTGCTTGGTGATGATGCTGTTTCACAGTTGATTTATTGTAATACGCTGAGTATAATTTGCCATAACATCAAAGTAACATTATATGCTTTTCTCCAAAGAAATGCACAGTGGGATATGTAAAATGTCAGAAATAATTAGACAAAATTGTACAATCCCTTGGTGGCACTAATATACCTTTGGAGTTGAATATTTTCTGTGAAAGATTAAAATCTGCTTTGAAAGCTGCTTATTATGAACAATATAATATTTTCTTTAATGCAATGATCCCAGAATTTTTACATATATTATGTGAATATACATTTTCAAATTAAAAAAGCCTTTTTATATATAAAAGAATAAATATAAAAAAGAAACTAAGTAAGGTGGCAAGATATACTAAAAATTTAGTAATACATTCATCAGAAAAAAGTTTGGAAACTTACCTAAACAAAAGTATCCTTTAGGGAATAACATAAAGATGAACTCAGATTGCAGAGAGGAAAGAGAAAATTAAAGTGGGTGAAGAATTTATAAATACCAAAATATTGTGTTTTCCAGGAAAAATGCAGCTTTCTCATTTATTAACCAGAAGCATAATATTTTCCAGGAATTCTCCATTCAGAAGAAATGCTGTGGCCCTTCCCTTTACCCACAGAAAATGGAACACAAGAGACTACACAGCTAAAGAAATTATAGCCTTGTCACAAATGAGAGACGTTCAAGGTGGCATAGTTTCGAGCTAAAGGAACATCACCAACTGCTTCTCCACAGTGCAAACTGGAAGGGGGGAAACATGAACATCACAAACTGTACCACAGAAGCCAGCGGGGCTGTGAGACCCAAGACCATCACAGAGAAGATGCTCATCTGCATGACTCTGGTGATCATCACCACCCTGACCATGTTGCTGAACTCGGCCGTGATCATAGCCATCTGCTCTACCAAGAAGCTCCACCAGCCTGCAAACTACCTGATCTGTTCTCTGGCCGTGACAGACCTGCTGGTGGCAGTGCTCGTCATGCCCCTGAGCATCATGTACATTGTCATGGACAGCTGGAAGCTTGGGTACTTCATCTGTGAGGTGTGGCTGAGTGTGGACATGACCTGCTGCACCTGCTCCATCCTCCATCTCTGTGTGATTGCCCTGGACAGGTACTGGGCCATCACCAACGCCATCGAATATGCCAGGAAGAGGACAGCCAAGAGGGCTGCGCTGATGATCCTCACCGTCTGGACCATCTCCATCTTCATCTCCATGCCCCCTCTGTTCTGGAGGAGCCACCGCCGCCTCAGCCCACCCCACAGTCAGTGCACCATCCAGCACGACCACGTCATCTACACCATTTACTCCACACTTGGGGCATTTTACATTCCCTTGACTTTGATACTGATTCTCTATTACCGCATCTACCACGCAGCCAAGAGCCTTTACCAGAAAAGGGGATCAAGCCGGCACTTAAGCAATAGAAGCACAGATAGCCAGAATTCTTTTGCGAGTTGTAAACTTACACAGACCTTCTGCGTGTCTGACTTCTCCACGTCGGACCCTACCACAGAGTTTGAGAAGATCCACGCCTCAATCAGGATCCCTCCCTTCGACAATGACCTAGATCACCCGGGAGAACGCCAGCAAATCTCTAGCACCCGGGAACGCAAGGCGGCGCGCATCCTGGGGCTGATCTTGGGGGCGTTCATTCTGTCCTGGCTGCCATTTTTCATCAAGGAGTTGATTGTAGGTCTGAGCATCTACACCGTGTCCTCCGAAGTGGCCGATTTTCTGACATGGCTTGGTTATGTTAATTCTCTGATCAACCCTCTGCTCTATACGAGTTTTAATGAAGACTTCAAGCTGGCTTTTAAAAAGCTCATTAAGTGCCGAGAGCATACTTAGACTGTAAAAAGCCAAAAGGCATGACTTTTGCTAGAGCCTCGTGAGTAGACGAGGGTAAGGGATGCAACTTATTAACTCTTGAACATGCTTGGTTCAGGAGCGTTTGTAAGTATGTGTGGTCTTGGGTTTGTTTGTTTGTTGTGTTTTTTTGTATGTTTAGTTCTGTTTTGTTTGAGGCTTGTTATTCCATGTGCTGTTTCTACCTCTCGTCCTACCCGTGGTACCTAATTTCAAATAAACATTATCGTACAAAAACAGATACTTCATAAAGTAATGAGATGAAGTGGTAAATACTTTTTATGGTTTTTAGCCATTTCAGTTAACCCTGCAATTAAAGAATGCCAAAAACATCTTTATTTGCCAAATTTCTTATTACTTATAAATTAAATATCTGATAATTTGCCCTTGTGTGGCATTAGATCTGAGGTTATGGCTCTATCTGCATATATTTTCTAGCAGGAATTGCATGACTACATAATGAATAAAAAGAAAGTAGTGTCCTATCTACTGCTTGCAGACCTGAGCTAAAATCATTTACTCTAACACCGTGATTATATAGCCTACTCCTTTTGGGTACAAATAGTACAGCTGCCATGTCCTTTTTAGTTCATGATTAAATAAACTTCCTCATTCTCTTAAAAAAAAACTTAGAATGAATGCACTGGCACTTTCCTAAGTCATTTACTATGAATATGAAACATAAGTAAATACAAAATAATCTAAATCCACTTTGGTCAGTGTGTTGCTATCTTAGCTGATCGACACATTGGGCCTTCTCCCATTCTAAAAAGTATCCCGGGTAAGCCTCCCATATATTCTCTCACTCTAGAAGGATTAAGGTGTGAGTACGTGTCAAATTTGGAAAACTTTTAAAGAAGCTTAATGACATACAGTGACCCAAGGAGGGAATATATTATCTGAAGAACTTTGTTGGAGAATGTTGCTCATTAAATTACCACCTGTGCACTTGGAAAGAAATAAAAAATTGAAAATCTGTGTTTACAGCAAAGGCCGCCCATCAGGATATGAGTATGAAATTGTGTCTCCAGGAATCCCTGTGGCTTCCATGCCAGACTGCCCCCGAGGGCCAGGAGGCTGCAGGTGGGACCCGAGGCCACCCAGTGTGGCCTGACTCAGCCTTGCCTCGTGGGGAGTGACCGCTCTAGTCACGCAGAGGAGGGCACCACTGCTAAGTCACGAGTGAGGGCAGAAGGACTGAAAATTTGTCAATTCTTGTATACTCCTAAGTAGGTGACTGTTCTCAGCCTCTCCCTGTCTCCCCACACTTCTTTGTTTAGTGAGAAGACATTGGTTTGTCTCCTCTCCATCTCCATGACTTTAGCCTTTAAATCTGTCCCTTCGCAACTTTTCTGTAATCTTGCTCCTTTCTTCCCTCTCTCTCTTCCTCTCTTTCGCTCCCTGCTCTTCTTTACTCTCAACTACTACTTTGCTTAAGTCTCATGAACACTAAAATCAACTTGCTCCAGCCCCACTTCCCCATCAGGCTCCTGCTTCATCTCTCCCCTAACTCCCCACCTGAGTGTCTCCAATCAGTAATCCACTTGTTCTGCCTCCACTTCTCAGCTTCCACTGACTTTTCCATCCTTTGCCATCTGAGTACGTCCCAGTTCTCCCCAAACTGATCTCCCAAAGGTCATTGGTGACTTGCCAATAGGCAAATCCAGTGGCCTCCCCTCTGTCCTTATCTATCCCTCCTTCTCTGGCCAATTATAACAGCTAACCACCTCTTTCTTGTTTAAACCCAGGCCTTCCAGGGTATTTTACTCTTCTGGTTCTCCAACTGCCTCCTCACCTCCTCATTCTTTGTCTCATGTTCTTCATCCAGGGCTTTGTCCTCCTGTATCTGCATGTTCCAGCTCAGCCTCTATCATTTCAACAATTAGTTCCATGCCCGTGGCCCCTAAATTTGTGGCTTTAGTTCTGATCTCTTGATATCTCTTCTCTTCTCTCTCTCTCATACTCCAGACCCACAAATTACATCTGGTGGGCATCTCCCTATGAATATTTCTTTGGTACCTCAAATACAACCTTTCTAAACTGAACTCATGATCATTTTCCCACACTCAAGCCTTTTCGTCCTTCTATCTTCTCAGTCTCAGATTTACCGTGCATTTTATCATTCCTATTAGGGAAGTGTGATTCTCTCTTTTTGTCACAGTCCTCCAATATCTGGACAGTCATGTCCATTTACCTCTACAGAAACGTTTGTATGTGCTACCTTGTTCTTCAATAATTAAGTCTTCTCACCTGGACCTACTCATCTTATATGATCCACCTGCCTGTAGATTCCTCCACCTGCAGCTCTGCTCCCACACCTGCCAGAAACATTTTCCTAGAATAGTGTGCGTTTCTCGCATCTCCAGACTAGCAGCATTAGCATCACCTGGGATCTTATTAAAAATGCCAAGTCTAGGGCCCCACTCAAGACCTACTGAATCAAAAATTCTAAAAGTTGATTCCATTAATCTCTGTTTTAACA
The DNA here is from genome assembly GCA_963574885.1 of Lepilemur ruficaudatus. Taxonomy (NCBI): domain Eukaryota; kingdom Metazoa; phylum Chordata; class Mammalia; order Primates; family Lepilemuridae; genus Lepilemur; species Lepilemur ruficaudatus. Next base: position 33,374 of record CAUYRT010004549.1, read on the forward strand.
AGCCTTCCTGTTCCAATACAAGCTAAAGTTTAAGAATTACTATGTTAGAGTATACCATTGATTTTTAATTGCATTACTCAAAATCCTCTACTCTTTCCCCATTAGTACAAAATAAATTAATATTCCTTAATATAGCACTCAAGGACACTGCACTATGTGGCCCCAAACTTCCTTTCCAGAGTTATATCTCACCATTTCTTCTCACCCACCTCACAGGTCAAAAAAAATATGAATATTTTAAGAGTATTACCTGTGCTTTCTAAGCTCTGCTAACATTTGTTCCCATTGCTTCAGAAATCTGACCCTCACAGCTTCGAATCTTTCTTCCACCAATTCTTCAACATGTAGTTCAAATGCAATCTCTTCTGTAAAGTCTTCCTGAGATCCTTCTTCCTGCTCCGCCCCTATGGAAGTCCTCTCTCCCAGCTCTGTACTCCCATAGGACTTCACTTGTATCTCTAGTGTTATATGCATCCTATCTTCTGGTGCATTTGTTTGTGTATTTGTACATCCTCACTAGTAGGCTGTGAGCTCCTTGAGGGAAGGGACTGTGTCTGTTTCATCTCTGTGTCCCTAGGGACTCCTACAGTGTTTTACACACAGTAGGCACTCAATAAATATATATTAATGTGAAAGGAATCAAGTACCTGGAAGAGAAAATGTAAATGTGCCATCTTGTCTCAGTGAGAAAACCAAGTTTCTAAAATCCCATGGTGACATACTGACTTTGTTCCCCAAAACATACCCTGCCATTCCAGCTTTGTTCCAAAAAATTCTGGGAAAAACTTCTACATGGAAAGAAAATGGATTTCTCATTGAATATAAGTGAATATCCTTTATTAGCATTCTAGCTAGGCTGCTCTCAAAAACAGAGACCCCCAAATATAGTGGCTTTAGAAAGGTAGAAATTTCTTTCTCTCACATATGACAGCCGTAGGGTAGGAGAGCAGCCCAGAGTGAGTCGAGGGCTCCTAGGACTCCACTCCACAGTTACCCAGGGACTCAGGTTTCTTCTATCCCATGGCTCTGCCTTCCCCTCGGGGTTCATCCTCATTTGCATGGTCAGAGCTGACTCAGCAGCACATCCACGGTCCTGTTCGTAGGAAGGAAGAGAAGGACGTGGAGAGCAATTTCCTTTTCAGGAAGTTATGTGGAAATTGTACACATCACTTCTGCATGTATTCCATTGACAATAACTTGGTCACATGGCCACACTGAGTTGTAAGAGAAACAAGGTCTCCAGCTGGGGAGCTATGAGCCTTGCTAAAAATGAGGGATGGGACGTTATAATAAAAGGAAGAAGGAGAGACAGATACAAGGGGGCAATGAGCAGTCTCTGCCACAAGGGAATATTGATTTCTGTATGAACAGTTTGAATACTACCAGGCAAGTCACATGGCTGCCCAGCTAGTGGTGATCTACGTACAAGTCCGTTGACATTTAATTTACAGGTGATTTAACCAAGCTCATGAATATGCTGAAAATCCAGTATTTATAATGACTATAATATCTAGAAAGTATATGAGCAATTCAGGTTGCTTCCCCATCATCCTCCATATATCATCTTTGAAAATTTTTGACAATTATGAGAGCTTTTAAATTTTAAGAGTCTAAATAAATAAAAAGCAAAACATAGATGCATAACTTTCACTTGCTCATTTCCACTAACTCATTTCCAATTTACTAGATAAGTCCTAATTAAATGCATTTCTCTCACAACCTCTGCCCTTAGCAAAGAAGAAACTATATATATTAAATATTTCCTTGTATAAACCAAACCAGGGAGAGGGTGGGAAATTTATTGTTTGCTTTGCTCATTTAACCAATAGTGACACTCTTATTGACCACTGTTGCTCCTTTAGATTAAAATGTGAGTGAAGTAAAAGTACCTTCTAATATGGCCAGTTTTTCTAGTGTAAACACTAGTGTGCTGAAAATAAGCCCTATGGTGACATTTCAATTGTCACCATTATAAATTAGGATTTCCAACTGAGAGCAGTAGCACACACCTATAGTCCCAGCTACTCTAGAGTCTAAAGTGAGAGGATCACTTAAGTCCAGTTCAAGTCTAGCCTGGGCAACATAGCAAGACCTTGTCTCAAAAAAAAAAAAGAAAGAAAGAAAGAAAGAAATTAGGATTTCCTAGTTTGTATTCTTGGTGAAAGAATTCCTGAACACAAGTCACTCCCTGGTAGATTTGGAAGGTCTTTTAGTTATAACAGGTGGCGATAAGAATTCATGTTAGCATTGCTACCATTGTCTGCTTTGGAAAACAGTATAGGCCTCCTATACTTGTGGACTTCAGTTTGCAAACTCTGATAATTATGTATGAGGTAAGTTCCCAAACAAAGGCCAACCACGGTGCTGGCTTCCAGATCAAGGCATTTTAGTTTCAACCGTCACATTGGTCTTAGTCTACTAACGTGTGTTTGCTCAGTTGTTAAGGTCTTCTACACACAACTTTTAACTCCATTACACACAGCACTTGCAAAAGCAGCGACAGCATCAGAAAGGCTAGTAAAAGAAGCATGTGGCTGCAATATAAATACAAGTAAAGATAATTTTTTAGTTAAAAGTGCTGAGAAAATGACCATCGCAGACAAGAATGGGATCAAATCTTCAGTTTTCAAGGGTCACCACATGCAGCATGTGAAAAGCACTGTGGTTAAATCAGCGTGAAAGAAGGAAAAGTGATTAATGAGATGGAAAAATTTCCAAGTACCACATAGTAGTTTTACACAATTTTTTATTCTTGGACACAAGAAAGAAAGTTATATGGGCTATTATATTTTTCCAGTTTGTATAGTATCCAATAATCATACATCAAGGGATGATTTAAGAAAAGCTTATTTATGAAGACATCAAAAGGAAAGACATTGGAAACAGGTCTCTGAGGGAAATTTATACTTAGAAACAGCCCAAGTAGACCAGTGACCCCAAGTGTCTCTGGTTCATAGTTAAGCACTCAATAGGGAAATGGCAAATGAATAAATCAATTATTCAGTTAAGCAATCAAGTCTGAGTTAGAATTTGGATGGCAAAGGAGAACAACTTGGCAATATAGCAAAAGTATTTACATAAGTTAGTAAGAAAGATGCTAATAAAACATGCATTCAGAGACATGGAGTAGTCATATAGAAAAGCTCAGGCTACAAGCTATGTCTTTTCAACCATCCTTTCTTCCTACACTTGGTGGGGTGGGAGAGGTGTTTTAAACAATAAGAACAACCAAAATGTAAATGGTGTTGACAGATACTATAAAACCTTTGAGGCAGCATGCAATTTTTTACTTGAAAACTTTACCTGATCACTTCTTATTTATCACTTTTTCACTAATGAAAAACTAAGGCCTAACTTCCCTTTCTAATCACACACAACATGGCATAGAACCAAAAACGATACCCTCAACCTCAGTAAGGAAAGCAAAGGTAAGCATGATTTGATACGGGTAAGTATCGTTGGCTGAATGGTTAGGAGAGTCCAATTAGAAATGGAATATTAGAAGAATAACGTCAGGTGTACTATGTATGTGCATTACTTTACATGTGATCTTTGGCCACTATACAAACTGGAATAGGAGGATAGGAGGCATCAGTCTCATTGGTAACACCAAAGAGAGAATCATGATCAGAGTTTCTAAATACATCTATATTGAAAAAGGTCTTGCCTTAGAATGCCTGTCTTGCCCACAAACTCCTTCTAAATGGGTTATCAGGTACAGCCTCCAGTGAGAAAAGCAACTTCAGGGGTTCCTTAAGCAAAAACGCACCATGTGGCTCCATGTCACCTCCACCTGTCCCCAATTCTCTGCCTGCAGATGATTGGTGGAAGGGAATGAGACACCTATAGGCTGGCCATGTGATAAGGTGGTCTGCTACAAAACCTCCCCCCAATCACAAGGTGATTAGTTGTCATGATAATAGTCTAATTTTCTCAAGAATCTGAACTAAAAATACATGAAGAGACATCTCACTGTCAATGAAGCAGAAGGAGAATGATAAACAGAAAGGCTGAAACAAAAAAAAAGCAGCTGACTCATTCAAGGCACAGCACAAGAATAAACTCAATTATTATAATTCCTGCTGCTGAGAAACTAACAATTTCCTTTGTCCCCTAGCGACACATCTTCTAATCCCAATCAGCCTTCCGGTTCCCAAACTATGCTCCAGATCCTTGAGGTTTAGCTGTAAGAATATTCCAGAGGTTCCTTTCACTCTTACTGCAACAGTGACCATTACAATAAAACCACCACTACTTGAGCTAACCTGCACTGTTCTCTTTCTTCCAATCAAAGAAGCCCTGACCCAGAGGGCTCCTGGGCCTCTGCACCGTGAGCTTCTGGAACAGGCACACCGGCTCCATTTGGATAACGAGTGCAGCTGGACCAGGTTCAAGTCGTGATTTTCGTATCTATTGACCTTTCCATTGTGGAAATGTACATAGTTTCTCTTACTCCTTGACACCCTTCAGTTCCCTCCATGAAACTAAATTTCTCCATTTAGTTTTTATTACATGTATTTCCATTCCATCATAGAATTCACTTAATATTTATTGTTGCTTTTCTTTGTTTTTTGTTTTAGTTCTCAGGATAAAGTGACCTACCCTTTGCCCAAGAGACAACTGATTTTGATTGTACTTAAGTGTTGGCCTTGGTAGGGGGAAGGAGCAGTGAAGGGCAGGATGGGAGGAGCAAGGGGCGGGAGACTGACAGGCGTCTGCAGGGTGCAGGGTGCGTGGACCGGGCTTCGCCAGCCCCACACACATCCTCTCTGGGTTTTTCCAAGTCTCTGGGGAGCAGTGTCATGATGTTAACAACCACCATGTGGTCAGCCAGGCTCAGCTCAATCACAACCATCCTAGGGCATAGAATCAACCCCCAATCTTATAGAGATGTTATAGATCTAAATATCCTCCACTGAATAAGATGGGCATATTCTAGTGAGGGGAGCTCTTTCTTAAATGTCTAAAAATAACCAAGATAAATTATTAAAATCCAGTGGGGGGTTGGGGGAAGGATTCAGTCTATTAAAGAATAATTTGAAGATAAAGTTCATTTGATAAACAAATATTTTTTAACGTCTGTGTGTCAAGCTTTACAACACGTTGTTTTGTGAATAAGACATAGCACCAGCCCTTAAGGAAAACATGGTCCATTGGAAGATAAAGCCAAATAAACAAGTGATTGCAAAAGGGTGTGATACATTTCATAACAGAAATATGTACAATGTACTATGTGAGCACAGATGATGAAATAAGCAGTTACGTGGGAAGAGGAGAGGAGCCTGAAATCACCACGTTTTGAACTGGAACATGATAGAGGAGTTCACTAGGCTGACAATTTATTCCGAGAAACAGCATGGAGACGCAGAGATACAAATGGTGTCCAGGGAATGAGAAGTGGCCTGTGGTGGCCAGAGTGTGGGGTAGGAAGGAGGATGGCAGGAGAAGCAGCTGGCAAGGCAGGAATAGATCTTATCCTGCTAGCTGCAGAAAATAACCCAAAGTTTTTAACCAAAGGAGAGCATGATCAGACCTGCATTTTGAAAGGATCCTTGAATAGAAGACAGTGGATGGAAGAATGAAGACCAGGAAAACAGGTGTTGGGAGAGGCCAGTGAGAGATGAGGGAGAGTCTGCACTAAAGAAGAAGAAAAAGCAAGGGGAAGGAGAGAATGGGGAGGTGCTAGAGACATTTCAGAGATAAAACTGGAGGACAGACAAATAAGTAGATTTAACTAGAAGTTAACCTTTTTAAATTGAAAAAGAACACACTTTCAGACTGCATAAGGCCACTGTAGGCATGTCCAGGAAAGGCAATGGATCTTACCCTGTAGACCACGCAGTGATTCCAGCAGCAGAACAGAAGTCTCACAATTTGAGGATTTGGTAGAATAAAGTAAGTCACCTTCTTTGCCAAATAGATCAATCCTTTTCCCACTTTGGAGATTGTCTGGCCTTATAATAGTCAACTGGGCAGACAATCTCCTAGGCAATAACAGTAGAATCAGAGGTGTTAATTACACACCTCATTTGTCTCCACTGTTAGTGTTACTCTTTCATTGAGCCCTACTAAACACATTGGTTACTTAACAACATGGTTAAGCAAACAACCCTCCAGCAGATATCCATTCATTTATCAAACATTTACTGAGCACCTACTATGTGCCAGGAATTATGCTAGGTCCTAGATATCCAGTGGTAAACTAGACAATACAGATTCCTTCCCTAATTGAGATTTCAGTCTAATGGAATAAAGAAATGATTTAAGTCACATTTTCAATACAGTGTGTTAAAGTGCAGGAAAGGACAATATTTCTGATACTTCTATAATAATTCTGTAGGTCCGGAGTCGAGCCCGAGATTGTACATTTCTAAAAATTCCCAGGTGCTGCTGATGTTTCTAGCTTAGGGACCACATTCTGAATGGCATAGACTCCCATAACCCAGTAAGGTCATTCTTGCTCAGTCATCTAGAGAGTACCTGGAGGTACATCCAGGAGGATGAAATCCCCTGCATTTCCCACATTTCATGATTTGAGCAATAGTCATTAAGGACAAAAAAAGAAAGAACAAGCACAGTACAGGCATGCTTGCAGAACTCTGGTGGGACCAAGGTACAAAATCTGGGCTGACCTTTGAGCAAATTGGGACAGACAATGGAGATGAGAGTGTCCACACTTGGAAACCTCAAGCAGACACGTAGAACCAGAGCCAGACAAGTAGAGAAGAAAGACCAGGACAGAGCACTCATCTCATCATTTTGCTCACAGCCCAGTGCAGAGGGATTAGTATTTAATACCTGGCCCAAACTTAAGTTATACTGGTGCTACTTAAATAATTTGCTATGTGCATTTAGGCTTAAATTAACTATTTCATAAATAAATGTATTTTATCCCCACAAATGTATTTTATCACAACTAATCCTTTTGTCATCCTAATAAAATCCCTGGATCTTAGAAATTCTTTTTAGGCAAGATTAACAAGAATACCTGAGCTAGGGCAATTTAACTGACAGGGGTCTTGAGGCCACGTACTTTTGTCTTTTTAAAGGAAATTAAAAGGCTAAGACAAAAGGAAAGGAAATGGAAAAGGGAGGAAAGTGCTCCTGTTTATTTAGTTAGCTTCTTTCATGCCTGACTACATTGGACTTTGCAAACTCAGAATCCTAACAGATGCAACAGCAAGACACAGAAGCATAAAACAGGCAATATAGAAACATCAATAAAATACCCTTTCCCAAGGGAATGTTCTTTACCTTACATTTAATACAGCATAAAGAATCTAAAATGTGTGCCTAAGTTCCAAGATGTATGCCTATATCATTAACAGAAGATATTTAAATGTGTACCTAACTCAGCATCTGAAAAATTGTTCCAGACCATATTCTGTGAGCTTTGCAGCTTGTTGCCCTCCAGAAAGCTGTAATTCTCAGCTCTATGTCCTGGTAAAAGCCTCAATACAGAAAGTGACCCCAACTATGGCTATATTACCTTATATGTACCAGATCTCATCTGATCTCGGAAGCTAAGCAGGGTCCGGCCTGGTTAGTACTTGGATGGGAGAGTGACCCCAGCTGAGGAGGCACATCGTACCCCCTCATTTTGAGGACAGACCCTACACTTTCAGGAAAAGCCAGGAATCAGTCCTTGGCTTTTGTTATATTGGTAACCCAAAAGAATCTTGGAGGAAATTGCTGAAGCTTCCACCCTTAATACCACTATACTCTCTGGGCCTTTCCTACACCTACTACATTCAGCCAGTACTGGACCCCAGTAAAGGAATTAGATAAGTAGAATTTGTTTTCTGTGCTCTTTACTCCTTTGATAACCATCAGACACCCAGGTCCTCCTGTTGCTCCCAACTGCACACAGACCTTCACTGTTGCACCCACCTTGGGCTAAGAGTCCATGCACAGAAATCATTTTCTTTCTCTCCTCCTCTGGAAACAGCTACATCAATAGCATAGAAAATATCCCACATCTTCATTTCACGTGGATTCTAGGAGGTTTTCCACCCAGTGAGGAATGGGCACGTGACGAGGCACGTGACAAGGCCTTTCCCGAGATTATTCAGGGTGACTGAGAATTGTGAAAATGGGAGCTCGGAGCTGCCGGTGGCCACATTCTCTACTATTTGAAAAAGCCTAACCTTGATGAGACCAACTCAGGGACAGATGATGAAATGGAAGTTGGAGATATAGAGAAGCCATAGTGATTTTGCTAATGGCAAGTGAGAACAGTTAATTCCTTCCACCTCTAAAATCTTATGATTCTTGCAAATATATGCATGAGTAATCATGGTTTAACAAGTTACTTGTCTCCAGTAACGTATTTGGAATTAGGTTGAGCCTTACTCTGGTAGACTGAAAAGAATATTGAACATGGAGTAAGACAACCTATATTTGAATTTCCATTCTAAAATTATTTACTGAGTGATATCAGAAAAGCTGTTTAATCTCTCAGAGGGTCAGTTTCTTCATCTATAAAAATAAGGATAAAAATATTTACTCCCCAGATTGCTGTGAGAGTTAAATGACTTAATTCCCAAAAAAGTGCTTTGGTTAACTGTAAAGCCAGCTATAGAGAGAGAGATCAAGTGGGATGGAAAGTACAATCAGAAAATCTCTAAAACTGCTTAGGATAGTGCAATGATATTCAAAGAGTTCTACCTTGATAAATAACACTAAGAAGTTGGACACACAATGTCTGTCTGGAAACTGCCTGACATCTTCAATCCAAGTTCTGATTTGATGGTGGGGCCCTCCAGTGTTTGATATAAAATGCATCTACATACTCCTGTTTGCAATTGTGTTCCCAGAAGAATGAATAAAGAATTATTGCCATACTATAACTAGAAAAGACCTTGGAGAGCATTTACTCAGTCTCCCACATTTAGGAGATGATGAAATAGAGACACCTGGAGGCTGCATATACATATAGTATCTCAAAAGTCAGAAATCATACTGTTTATTTTGAAATTTCACACTTCATATTTTTCCTAACAATGTCAAATTTCAACAATCACCATTGTGATATAAATAAGATCCACTCTATTTAAAATGTATAATTAAGGTATATCTATACTGATTAAGACCCAAAATTATCACTTGGTAATGTAAACAGGATGCTGTAAACACACTTTTTAATACATCATGGAATTACTTTAGTAAAGATGCTTTGGCTGAAATGCTCCTACAATTAAAAGCCCAATATTTTTGTTTTAACAAAACCTGTACTTGTGACAATTCCTTGATGCCCTCTACTGGCCAAAATGTTATCATCCAACATACAATACGAATTATTTCTGCATGGCCTTCTAATCTACTTCATAACACTAGGAAGATTGACTTGGGGGATAAAATAAGTAAATAAAGGAATATGCAAAATACAATAATGCATCAAAAACATTTAGGCAATGAAATAAACCCCAAATAAATCATTACTGGGTAAATTTTCTAATGTTACACAATAGCAACATCAACTAGTTTCACCTAATATTTGATCTACAAAATATAATAACTACGATGTGAATTTTGTTCCTAACTTAAAAATTTCCAACTGCACCAGATTCTATAACGATGGTCTGTGGAGAAGTGCAGGCAACATAAAAATGTGAGTAAATGCACTCACCAGACACCTTAAGACCAAAGTGAACTTAACTATATTCCTGGTTCCCATACAATTTTATACACACACACGTACTCATGCACATACACATGCACACCCTGTGTGGCGTGGAATCATACTTTTAACCCAAAGAAAAATCACGATCCCTAAAACAAACCAAATTATGGTTAGCCTATTGCCGTAACCTGTTAGATTGTTCGCTCCCCCAGCCCACTCCCACCGCCACCAGCACATCATCTCAGGGGCCTCTGCCTTCCCCAGCCTCTCACAGGTAAGTCTGTTGATACATTCCCCATATGAAGACCCACCAGGCTCTACTTCCCAAACGACCACTTTTGAGGCCCCCCATCTAGTCATGTTCGACACTCTAAAGGGGCCTGTGTTGCTCCCTGGGTCATCTCTGCCGCCAGTCAGACCTGAGGACTCATGTCCCCTGCATCACATCTCTTCTTGTCACCAGGGACCCCAGCTCCTAGTCCCAGACTTCCCTTTTGATCCCTACCTCCCCCCTCATTCTACTTGTCCCTCGCATCTCAGCCCAATGTCTGTGTTCGTGTCTAGGGCTAAACAACAGAACTTTATTTCCTCACTGTTCTGGAGGCCAGAACTCCAAGATCAAGGTGTCAACAGGTTTGGTTTCTCCTGAGAAACCAAAGTCCTCTCCTTGACTTATGGATGGCCACCTTCTCACTGCATGGTCTCTCCTCTGTGTACATACCACACTGATGTTTGTCTGTGTGTCCAAATGTCCTCCTCTTGTAAGGAGACCAGTCAGATTGGATTAGAGGCTGCCCTGATGGCCTCATTTAAACTGATCACCTCTTTAAAGGCCCTGTCTCCAAATACAGTCACATTCTGAGGTAGCAAGGTTATAGCTTCAACATATGAATTTTAGGGAGACATAATTCATCCCCTAACACCAGTGACTATCTAACAGGCCTCATGGAGTATGACCCCCTGGCCCCATGCTCTGCCCATAGGTTGAGCCCCTTCTATATGCCCTTTGAAGCTGAGACTCCAATTGTTGCTTGACTCTACTCGAGATTTCTCCTTCCCTGAGCACAGAATCTTATGAGCCTTGAAAACATCATCACAGTTCATGTTGACCATTATATCCATTCCCCTGGTCTACTGGATGGGTCTCAGGCTGAATCACCAGTTCATCTACCTTCTTACCTAGACCACATTGACAAAACAAACTTATAGTAATAATAGTTAAAACATTCATTGAGTTGTAACCAAGTCCCAGCTACCGTGACAAGCACTTCTCATGCATAATTTTCATTAAAATCCTGTAAATTTGATGCATAATAGGTGCCCAATAATTATATGAATAAATTAATGAATGAATGCTATTATTGTCCTTATTTTACAGAAGAGAAGATGTAGACTCATAGAAATTAAGTAGATTGCTCCTGGTCCTATAGCTAGTAAGCAGCAGAGCTGAGGCCCAGAGCTTTCTGACACCAAAGTGCACACTCTCACCATGCCTCATGCACTGCCACGCCTGTGCACACCCCCAGGATTGTAACAGACAAGCCGTCTACTGCCTTGTCTCTCTTAGGACTCAACTTTGAACATCAGTCATGCTTAAAAGAGATGGAACAAGGCCAGGGGCAGTGGCTCACACCTGTAATCCTAGCACTCTGGGAAGCCAAGGCAGGAGGATCTCTTGAGGTCAGGAGTTTGAGACATCCCTGAGCCCTAAGTAAGAGCGAGACCCCGTTTCTACTAAAAATAAAAAAAATTAGCTGGGCGTGGTGGCACACACCTGTAGTCCCAGCTATTCAGGAGGCTAAGACAGGAAGATTGCTTGAGCCCAGGAATTTGAGGTTCCTATGAGCTAGGCTGACACCTTGGCAGTCTAGCCTGGGTGACATAGCGAGATTCAGTCTCACAAAAGAGAAAGAGAGAGAGAGAGAGAGAGAGAAAGAGAGAGAGATGGGACAAGCAAAAATTGTTCTGACATTCAAAATCAAAATTCAAGTGCTAGACAGAGACACACTTACATAGACAAGAATGAGAGATACATTTAAGACTGAAAGCACTTTATTACTATGGTAATTTTAAAACATAGTTCCCAAACTTTATGATACTACTCCCATTGAGATGAGGTCTATGTTCTCTTTCTTTGACTCTAGTTGGGTTTGTGACTGCCTAGACCAATAGAGTAGGACAAAATTATACTCTAACTTCTGAGACTAGGTCAGAAAACATCACCAATTTTCTTCCTAGTCCTACTGGAATGCTTGCTCTGGAGGAAGCTACCACCATATGAGAAGTCCACCTACCCTGAGACCACCATATGGACAGGCCAGGTGTAAGTGCTCTGATTGACAGCCCCAGACAGGCTCCCAGCTGACAGCAGCATCAAGTGCCATGAGAGGGAGCTGTCTTGTATGTGAAATTGAGCCTTCAGATGACTGCTCACAAAATTGACAAACAAATAGTTGTCATGAGCTAGTAATGGAGTAATGTCTTATGCAGCAATAGTGAGCAGACTATTACTTCAGCAAATACTAATTTCCCTTGTTACTGCAAACTCCCGATTTTGTCCCAGTATCCTGAACAGTGGAAAGCTCTTGCAATCACATCCAACTGTGGGTTAGATGTGTGTTACATAAGTTCCCAACAAAGGCATGTAGGAAACAAGAAATTCATGAAACTGAAACAGAAGTACATAGACACAATTCTGAAAATTCAGGGTGACTGTTTTTTACTTTTCAAAGACAAACAAATAAAATATTGTTGTTTGGAATGAACACACAGAGAAGCATAAATGGACTCAAGGCTTATGCACTCCAGAAAAATGTGAGAGAGAGGCTTCACTCTCAGATTATTCTCCTTCTTCAGACTAGATGGATCATTTGAAGGTGTCCTGTTTCCCTGTTACTCTGCTTCCCTGGTGCCAAAATCTGCTGTGGGGACTTCTCCTTAGGTACCCAAGGCCCCACACTTAGGATACCCACCCAGGTACCCATCCAAGATCCTGCTGCTACTAGGGGGGTACACACAAGTAAGACACAGGACTCCAACGCTCATGAAAATAACCGTCTGTATACTCCCAGTCCCAGGAAATTCAAATCCTGAAGGTTAGAACACATCCCACTTCTCCTCAAAGCAAAAGTCTCCACCTCAAATCCAGAAAAATCTATCCTAATTGCTTTGAAGGTCCTCAACCTTTACAACTTAAAACCTCTCTCAGATTGTTCTCCAGGTGCCAGGGTTGCTAGAAATTTCTTCACTGATCTCTGCCCCACTCAGACAGATCCATATACACAATCTACAACTGTTACTATTTAATTCTTTCCTGATAGCATGGAAATTCCAAAGTTTAAAAACACAACTAGTCCTCAGTAGCAATGAACACACTCAGTGCCCAGATCTTGGTTTCTAACACCATCCTCCAAAAAAAACAACTGAGGTGCCTTAGAGAAATGACTGATTCTAGGGTTGGAGCAGGGAATATAAAAGATGAGCCTGAAGCATCTGGTAGTTCCAGAAACAGTATGTGCTAAAAAAAAAAAAAAAAAACACAATAGGGGTATGTCAAAGGGACACTGGGGCTAATTGACAGCTCCCAATGGCCAAAGCTAGAACAATTTAAGAAACAAAGTAAATAATATAATATTGGATTATAGCCCAAAGTATAAAATAAATATCCATGGGTCCATAATGATATAAATAAATGATTAAATAAATAAATGGGGCAGAAGAGAAAAATCTCCCATACAGTACTCAAATAACTGATGTAGCTACTTCCCCTCAAGAAGGCTTCCCGCCTCTTTAGTGTGGGCTATATACAGCGACTCACTTCTGAAGAGTACAGTACAGAAGGGGGGGAGATAAACTGTACAAGTGGAGAAACCTGACAAACACTACCTCAGCCAAGTGATTAAGGTTAATATTAACAGTAATGAATCCTGATGATAACATGTACCCCTAATATGATGTGATGAGAATGTGATAAGAATAGCACTTTGCCTCTATGGTCTTCCTCCCAAAAATTCATATTATCCCAGTCTAACCATGAGAAAAATGTCACAGAAATCAAAATTGGGTGATATTCTACAAAACACTTGACCAGTGCTCCTCAAAACTGTCAGGGTCATCAAAAACAAGGAAAGTCTGAGCAAGTGCCACAGTCTAGAGGAGCCCCAAGAGACACGACGAGGTGCCTTGGATGGGAACCGGGGACAGAAAAAGAGCATCAGGTTAAAAAAAAAGAGGTTAAAAAAAAGAGTAGGTTAAGGAAGTGTGAATAAAGTGTTACCTTTAATTAATAATAAGGTATCATTACTATTATATACATTATACATAAATTAGTTGCAGCAAGTGTATCAAACTAACGTGAGATGTTAACAATAAGGGAGACTGGATATGGGGTACGTGGCAACTATCTGTACTATTTTGCAACTCTTCTGAAAATCTAAAACTATTCTAGAATAAAAATGTATTTAAAAAGAATATCTGCTACCGTTCTATCAAATTTTCATAATTATTTACAAATTTTCGTGTATTCCATTCATTTATGTATTTTTAATTATAAACTCAACAATTTCATTATTCTGAGATGTCATACTTAATAAACCCAAGAAGCAAATGCTGCGCTATTGATGTGAACACTTTGCTAAGTTGTGCTCTCTGTTTCCCATAGTTTGTCATTTCACATGCGTACCATATAAAGAGCTCTCATAATAAAATAGACGCCTAAGATAGCATTTCATGTATTTATTATATGTGCTTAACTGTCCCCAGTATCTCATGTTGCAATGCTCACAATTATAAAACATATTTTTGTTATGCTTTTCTACCTCGATTGTAAATCATTGATGACTTATATTCAGATTTCATTTTGATCGATCCTATGACATTTTCCTCCTTTTCTTAATTCCAGTAATTCTTATAATAGAATGTTAAGTGGGATATTTCCTAATCTCAGTTTAAACTAATAGGTAACAGGTACCCTTACATTTTAAAGAGAGGGGCCCAAGAAAACTGACTAAGAAACATCCAAAAATCAAAACTGCTTAGCAAATCACCCGCATATAAGAGAGAAAGCTAAGAAATTACTTAAAGTTATTGGTGAGTCCTTTGAACAGAGCTGTCAGTGTTATGCATTCTAACCCTGATCCCTATTAGAGGAGTTCCTCCCCTACCTCTAGCCCAAGGACAGAGAGCTGCTCAGAGAGAAAGGTGATGTTTGCTCAGAGGATAAAAGGTGAACAATGAGGAGGGGAGCCCCCAGTTGAATGTTAACTTTGCCGCAGGCATGTGTTAATCTCCCCTGGCACAGCCATGGGAGACAGTTTAACCCGTGTCCTCTGGAGCTGGAGAGTATAGATACTGGGGCCTACCTTTTATCTGGAAAATCTCAAAGGGAGAAGCTGGATGTAGTGGCCTTTGATTGCAGGGGCCAGGAGAGAAGCCTAGGATGTGAGAAAGTTGTACTTGCACCCATCCTGGGCTGAGGGGACACGTTTTCAAAGGGCTAGAGTGGGTACAGCAAGAGGTAGTCAGGCCTGCGTGACCTCTTATGGTCTCACCCTAGAGGACTGCCTAGACAGATGTGGTCAGCCCAGAAGAAAGAGACTTCATGGTGTAAACAAGAGGGGGTATTAGAAGCCATGAGCCAGAGAATGCATCACCAACTTCAGGGAAATGTTGGAGGCTTTGGCCAGGAAAAGGAAACTCCAAGAGAGAAAGAACCAGCATTTGGGCATGAGCCACACAGAAAGCACCCAGCCCAGAATACAAGCCTGTCAGCTGATGCAGAATTGCTTCTGCTACAGATGACCAGAACTGATGTTGAAACTACAGTAACTACCCTACTAAAAGAGATTTTTGAAAAAAAATCAGAAAACAAAACATCTTAATAGGTTCTGTTTTGTTTGAATCGATAGATTTTTTTCCTATGGCAAAGAGATCCTAAACAGATAGCATTGTGGAAGAAGGGGAGGGAGGGAGGAAGGGAATATTATTATCATTGTTATTATACGTCCTGTAGCACAAAATAGTTTCTGGCATACCAGCTTTGAGCTTAGAATCACACAAATTGATTTTTAAGGGAATGGCAATCCTAAAAGAGTTCTAGAAAACATAGGTGGGAATCACCTTTCAAAATCACATTGATTCTGCCTGGAAACCAACCATTATACAAATACAAATTACAACACAGGTTTATTCAGGAGAAAGAGCTTGTTGGCATAGCATCAAATAATGCTCATCAACCAAATGACAATCTACCAGTTACACAAATAAATGTGTCAGTCTCTGCTATTGTCATGAGATCAGTCACTTAAAAACTTTAGTTAGAGTCCATGAATCAATACCCTGGATTAAAAAACACAACTACTCTCATCAGCACAAAAGTGTGGATTTCTTTAGGGAAATTTTCTCCTGAATTTCTTACCCATGACTGAAATTTATAATAGTCCTTGCCAAGGTACTGCCAAGAAACTATTCCCTGAAACTTGAGAACTGTATGTACACTGTCATGACAAAGTCAAGATCTAGGACTTCATGCTTTTTAAAGTAGTTTTATCAATAGAAATCTGCAACTCTGGGTACTTCCCACGCCTGGAACGAGGCTATAGACAAGACAAATTAAGCAGCTGTAAGCCACAGCCCACATGCCCTGATGTCCTTCCTATTGAAGGTCACTACGTGAATCCATCTGCTCAGGCTGCCATAACAAAGTAACACAGACTGGGTGGCTTAAACAATAGAGATTTCTTTTCTCACAGTTCTGTAGACAAGAAGTCCAAGATTAAGGTGCTGGCAAATTCTCTTTCTGGTGAGGGCTCTCTTCCGGCTCGTAGACAGCCATTTCTCATTAATTCCTCAGATGGCCTTTCCTTTGTGCTTGGGTGGAGAGAGAAAGATCTCCCATGTCTCTTTCTCTTCTTATGTGGATACCAATCCTATTGGGAGGTTAAGGCCCCACCTTTATAACTTTATTTAACCTTAATTATCTCCCTAAAAGCCCTATCTCCAAAATACAGTCACATTGGGGGTGAGGGCTTTAACCTAACCTAATTTGAAGGGGACACGTTCTAGTCCATAACACTACCTTTTCTGGAATAACAGCACCCTGATTCATGTAAGACTGGCTGAGATAAAAATACGGAATTTAATTCTGTTCTCTAGTTCTTCAGAGTTCTAAGATAACTATACAAAATATATACAAAATATTTAATGCCTCATGGATTTAGATGCCATTAATTTGAAACTGGTGTTATTCCAGTTGGAGAATCTGGACCTTCCGCTTAAACCATATAAGCAAAAGGAATAATTGCAAGTATTAACAAGCATGCAGCAGAATGCAGAAACCAATAGAGAAATTTCAACTGCCACCACTAGTATCTAAGAAATAAGCTGGTTTCTAATTGCCTTGATTTGGTGATAAGAGGAGCTTAGCAAGTCCTCCTTTCACGGACTCATCATCCATCTTCAGCCATATAACTATGCAAGTAATGTTCAGTCCTCAAATCTTAAAAAATATTTCTTTTCAGCTATCTCTGGGTTCCTAACATGTACAAATCGAACCCCAGATCCTTCATAGAAGTAAAGAATAGAACAGAGATTACTAGAAGCTGGGAAGCACAGGAAGAGGGAGATAGAGATTTGTTCAAGCATAAAAAAAAATACAGCTAAATAGAAGTGTTATGGGGGCAAGGCCTTGGGCTCTTTATGAAATGGAAATTAACAAGAGGCCAAATGGGAGTCACAGGCAAGGCTTTACTGGGGCTTATGTTCGAACATAAGGGAGGCGGCACAAAGGAGACGTCCTCAAGCTGACTGTGAGGAGAGTCCAGGGAGAATTTTAAAGAGGCTTAGGCAGGAAAAGGATGACGTGTAAGCATGTAGAGGTGGAGATTTTGTTGCGCCTGCATAGTTTTATTACATGCTTCTTCATGCCTCCTATGTTTCGTTAGCATGTTAAATCTCTACCCATGGGGTGATTTTTAGCATTAAAATGAGATTGTAATGAGGGAAAGGTCAGGTTAAGTTCAGTGTGGGGGTCTGTTTGGCTTAAGGTGGTTAGATCCGGATAGGTCTGGTCTTTGCAGCCAGGTTCTTTACCAGCAGGTTTCAGCATCTTGCTTCAATGGTCCTGGAAAAACATTACTCAAGAGATGGCAATTTGGCCCCCTCCTTATATGGGTATGGGCTGAATTCCAGTGGCTAGGGGGTTATTTGGGGGTTTTTTGCTCTTTTATAGTTAATTAATCTGGGTCATGCAGTCCCCTATTGCCTCCCTTGCTCGGAAGTGAGGCCCCAGTCCTGTCCCTGTACTGTCTCAAAAGGAATAAGTTTTAGTGTTCTACTGCACTGTAGGAAGGCTATAGTTAGCAATAATATCTTGCATATTTTCAAATAGCTAAAAGAGGATACCGAACGTTCCCAACAAAAAGAAATGATAAATGTTTGAGATTATGTCTATGTTAATTACTGTGATCTGATCACTATACATTATATGCATCAAAACATATATACAATTAATATGTATCAATTTAAAAAACTAAATAAAATTTTTTAAAAACAAGATCTTCATTTGGATAGTCAAGGCTCTCCTTAATCTATCTTCACTTAGGTACCCACCTCTGGCTCCCGTCACTCTCCAGTATGACCACCCTCTCTCCTCTTTTGGCCACACATGCTTCCCTTCCCTGTATCCATACCCACCTTGTCATGTATGTAAGTTTGAATGCCCTCAAACTTGACTCTGAGCTTGTCGTGTGACTTGTTTTGACCAATGGGATGCTAGCAAACATGATGCAAGCAGAAGGTTGAAAAGACCTTGTGTGTTGAGACTTCCTTTCTTGATATTGCCGGGACCTCTGCTACCAGCACTACTATGTGAAGAAGCCCAAACCAGCCTATAGGATGATGAAAGACATATGGTCAGCCCTGCCACCCAAGCCAAGAGCTACCCAACCCCCTGAAGCAGAGCTGACCAACAGCTGAGTGCGGGTGCATGAGAGCCAGCCAAACCCGGAAGGATCATCCAGTGTGCATCTCAGTCCAAACTGCTTATGCAAAGAATTGTGAGCTAAGTAAGTGGCTGTTGTTTTAAACCACTACATTTTGGAGTGGTTTGTTATTGAATAAAAGCTGACATATCATGAGAATCAAAATAATAGCCTATCATTCCCCTCATCCCAGGACTTTAACTCCCATATCCCTTATTTAAATTAGTCTTTGCTAGATCTTTTATTTTTCCTAAACACACTTTATAGATTATGGGATGGCAATCTGGAAACCAATTCAAAAATTTAAGAGACTGTGTCATAAATGGGAACATGGGAATGTAATTAGTTGTCGCCAGCTGGGTTTCACTAGTATTCAGCTGTCCTAGCTCCATAATGTGCTCCAAATGGCTGAAATACAAGCACCAAAGTCCAGTATCTTTTACTTGCGAAGTTATTTGAAATCTAGTGAAATAATGAAAGCTTTTCCAGCAGAACAAGAATTTTTCTTTGGTTTTTTTAAATACACCAAGCAGGTGGCATATTATAGCCACAAAAAGAGCATTTAAGTCTCAATCCATCTCGACAGAAATGTGTTGGACAGTTACTTGGGGTTAATCATGAATTATAGTCCCCAAATGTCTCTAGTTCTTGCTATAGAGATTCCAAAATTGAACCAAGGGGGAACCATAAGACTAAGTGTAGCACATCCGTAATAAACCATTCATTTATGTCACTTATGAAAATCATTGTCTGCTGTTACAGTTAAGATTATTACAGCATTTTTTGTCTCCTATCACATGATATAATATTTTTGAATTTTGCACACTTGATGACTATTCTTGCACAATTTCAAAAACTTTTAGATAAGAGTCTCAAAAAATTTCTCCAGGGTGAAATTTACCTTCATACAAAAACTTATACTGAACTATTTTTCTCATCAGTCAATGAGGATGTAAAACCAACAACTTAAGCAGAGTTGTTGGTTTTTACATCCTTGTAATATTTTCAGAATTAAATCTTCTGCCATTTTTATGCATGTTTCATTGGAAAAAATTAAAAGAGAAAAGAACTTTAGTATTCTCAATGGAGTATTAACTGAGATACTGGACATTTCTCTCTCTAAAGAAAGCATTTCCACCACAGTTTCAGAAATTCTGCTCATATAATGCCAAAATAAACTGAAATAAGAAATGCCCCCTTTGGCTGGGCACGGTGGCTCACGCTTGTAATCCTAGCACTCTGGGAGGCCGAGGCGAGAGGATCGCTTGAGGTCAGGAGTTCGAAACCAGCCTGAGCAAGAGCAAGACCCTGTCTCTACTAAAAATAGAAATAAATTAATAGGCCCATTTAAAATATATAGAAAAAATTAGCCGGGCATGGTGGCACATCCCTGTAGTCCCAGCTACTCAGAAGGCTGAGGCAGGAGGATTGCTTGAGCCCAGGAGTTTGAGGTTGCTGTGAGCTAGGCTGACGCCACAGTACTCTAGCCCAGGCAACAGAGTGAGACTCCGTCTCAAAAAAAAAAGAAAAGAAAAAAAAATGCCCCCTTTAAAATGCAGATGTCTGGTAGACAGGTAGATTAGATGTGGTAGGTGTCTGACTATAAACCAGCCATTTATTTGGTTTTTTGGAAACCTTCTAGAAGCTTGGTGGAATAAAACCAAAACTCACATTATCAAGTGGAACAAACCAAACTAGGAGATGCTTGGTTTTGTAGCTGTAACTCACATTTAGCTACTTTGCTTGGACCAAAAACAGTTGATTTGCACTACAAATAAACCCATGCAATATATTAAGCCTGACTTCTGGGGATATTTTCCTATGTACCCTTAGTCACTAAGCTTTGACACTTTTAATCAATGGAACCATATGTCAGCTGGGTTTATTGCATATGAAAAATACCCAGGAACAAACAGGAGAAATAATACATTGTTTCCAGGAGCAAATAAGAGATTATCGATCATGACACATGAGCGTTCACTTAGCTGCTTTGCTGCAGGTGAGTGGGTGAGAGAAAGAAAAACAGGTTGGTGAAATGGAGGTCACGTAAAGAGGTGGATACCCTCCATGCTTTTGGCAAACTCAAGTATAAATTTGTGCCACAGAGCTTGCCACCTAGCAACCACACAAAACCATCTGCACTTACCTAGTAACTTCTCAGAATAACTTAATTCTCCTGTTTTCAAAGCTGATAATACGAGACACAAAAGGAAAACATGAGGAATTAAAAGAAATTGCACGGAGGTGGAATTTTTGCCAATGCTGGACTTAGCATTCTAGCAAAGCTTACTCTGATTAAACAAAATCCTATCCACAGGATATGTTCCAGGATAATTGTGAATATACTATTATTTTAATAATCATGGCTTATAACTTCATTAAGTAAAGAAACTTGCATTTGACCTGCTCGTGGAATGTTATACAGTCTTCATGGCCATATCCTGGCATATCTACTCCCTCTCAGAGTCCTTCCCTGACTCCTCTAACTCTGTCTCTGTCTTAAAATTGAGACTTCTCAAAGAGCTTGTCCTTCACCCACCTTTTTTTTCCTCTCTCCCTACTCTCTTGGCTTCAACTGTCACATCTATGGAGCTGATCCTGAATCTATCACCAGCTCAAATTTCTCTCTTGAACTCCAAACAGTTATTTCCATCAGTGTATTTTATATCTTCATTTATCCATGTGTTCCTTGTATATTTTCAAAGTTGTTAGAATGGCCTAGACCTATAGGCCAGCCACATTTCCACCTCCAGGCCTTTGCATCTGCTGTTTTCTGTGCCTGGAACACTATTTCCCTGTACATGCCTGGCTTGCTCTCTCACTTCCTATGCATCCTTTAGCTGATGTCCATGAGATATTCCTACCCACCCTCTTGAAAACCACAGCACAAGCACCCATGGATCCCTGTATTCCCTGTTCCCTTTCCCTGCCTTCCTCTTTCCCATCGTGCTTGCCACTTCTAAAACATACATTTTACTGATTTATTTTGTTTATTGTATCTCTCCATGCAAGCTCCATGAGGGCAGGAATTTTTGCCTATTTTGCTCAATTCTGTATCCCTGGTGCCTAAAACAGTAAGTGGTATAAAGTAGGCATCCAATTATTGCCTGATGAATGGAATGCATGAATGAATGATTGCCCCACTGGTACCTCACATAAAACTCCACCTTAAAATTTCTTTTAGCTCTCATCTTCCACAAATCTGCTCCCCCCCCATATGTGTTAGCAGTATCTGCCTCCTCCCACTTACCCAGACCAAAAATCTCTATCATTTTCAACAACCCCTCTCTTTATCCCTTTGTTTAATAGTGTCAAATGATTCTATAATAAGTCTATGCAGTCATTATTGTGGTAAATAAATTTTAAAAAGAAAGAAATTATTTTACGTCATTTCAAAATCCCCCTATCCACCTCTTGCTACCTATTCCACTTCCACCTCTCCTGCCCCAGGCCAGGGCTTCCTCAGCTGCCACACCTGTCTCAGAGACTTCTGCAAAACTTCAAGCTTTTCTTACCTCTGCCTCCAACCTCTCTTCTTCAGTTCATTCCACACACTGACCTAGACTGAGGTTCCTAAAATGCACAAGTAATACTATGCCCCTGTTCTAAATCCTTAGCATGGAATTTAAGGCTGTCCATAATCTGATCTCAAACAATCCTGCAATCCTCACCTGTCCAAATGCTCTGTACCCAGCCACATTGGCCAGCTCCCCATGTCCCAAAGCCATGGTGAACCATTATGACTCCAGGCCTCGCTTGTGTTGTTTCCTCAGCATATCCAGGCCAGCTCCACTGTACATTTCTAGAAAGCATTTTCTGATGTCTCTCTCTCCTCCACCTCCCACCCACTTTGTTAACATTTCTAACGCTTACTCATCTAACCTTGTTAAATGTTTCGGCCAGGTGTGGTGCTCATACCTGTAATCCTAGTACTCTGGGAGGCTGAGGCAGGAGGATCACTTAAGGTCAGGAGTTCAAGATCAGCCTGAGCAAGAGGAAGATCCCATCTCTACTAAAAATAGAAAAAGTTAGTCAGGCGTGGTTGTACCCCTATTCCCAGCTACTCGGGAGGCTGAGGCAGGAGAATCACTCTAGCCCAGGAGTTTGAGACTGCAGTGAGCTTGATCATGCCGCCGCACTCCAGCTAGGTGACAGAGCCCATGTTAGCAGCCCATATTAGCAGTAGCCCATGTTAACAGCCTAGTACATAGTCTACCATAATTTTCTTCTTTTTCATGCATGCTACTTTTTTATACAGGTTTTATAAAAACCTGATTATTTAATGCACCATTTGCCTTCTTATTCTATTCATGTTACCTGGTGGAAATCCCACCAAAGCAACCATCATAGGTTGCATCATTCTTTGTAATGGCTGCATAAATTCTATGCTCTGGCTACCGCATGGTGGGCATTCACTTTAGGTTTAGATTTTCTCCATTATAAACCACACTATGATAAACACGACTGCACCAATATTTTAAATACTGGTGCTTTTATTTGTAAGGGATAGTCTCAGGAGTAAAACTTCTGGGTCACAGTGTATATGTATTTATAATTTGAATCTTGTTGCCAGATGTTATATTACAGAAAGACTCTAACAACACATATTTTCATCTTGGTGAATCATAGTACACTTTGCCTTGTATTCCCAAAAGCACTATTGGGATTTTTCATTTCCATCTGTCTTAGAATTATAAAAATGACATCTTGGTGTTACTTTAATTCACATCACTAGTGCAGTGAATTTGAGAATCTTTTCATGTGCTTGATACCTACCTGAATTTTCTCTTCTGTAAATGGTTTGTTCACGTTTTTGATTCTATTTCTATTAGGGTCCTTTGACAACTTACAACTTACTTTAATTTGTAAGACCTCTTCTAATATTATACACAGTGATCCTCTGTATACCCTCTGGATTGCAAATATTCTTCCAGGCCTTTCATTTGCATTTTGACTTAATTTATAGTATCCTTTGCCATATTTATATAATCAAATATTCTATCTTGTAATAGTTTCTAGGTTTCCAGCCATGATTAAGATGTCTCTAGCCCATAGATTTTTCACATGGTCATGTAGATTTTCTTGTAAAATATTAGTATTTTTCCTTTAAGTTGTTAATCCATTTGAAATTTTTTGTTTATGGTTTAATATGGAGATAAAAGTGGAAATGCAAAAAAAAAAGTGGAAATGCAATTTTATCTTTTTCCATGTTAATAGGCAGTTGGGCTGGCACCATTTTTTAAATAATTCATTTTTTCTCACTGAACTGAAACAGCTATCATTCTTGCATTTATTTAATTCTCACATATAATGGGATATATTTTTAGATTCTGTTCTGTTCTACTTTGTCCTATGAATATATTTGTGTATTCCTAGGTCAATCACATTTGATATCCATTAGAGTAAGTGCTCCTTCACTATTCTCTTTTTCCTCAATTTTTTTTAATTTTGGAGTATTTATTTTCCATAAGAATTTTAAATTATTTTGTTCAATTTTCCAATTCTTCCTCTTCCTAAAATTCTTTTTGGAATTCTATTTGGGATCGCATTAAATTAATTTATTAATTTTGTGAGAATTGACATTTTACTATATTGTCTTTCAGTCCAATAAGGTGTGCATTTCCATTTGTTTCAATCTTATTTAACTCCCTGATCTCTGACCTCTGCCAATAAAACAAGATATTTAAAATACTTTTGCTTTCTCCCTTCCTCCCCATGACATCCTTAATTCCAGATGATGCCTTGAAAAAATTTTGAATTTTTCTGAAAAGCGAAGGCTTTTCATTTTTAGAACACTAATAGTGCTTACCTTGCCATATTCATTCATTCATTTACTAAACATTTATTGAGAATCCACCATAGGGTCTGCATGGTTTGAGACACTGGGAATATATCACGGGGGAAAACTCTTGGTTCTCATAGAGTTTAGGTTCTCGTATGGGGAGACAGATACTAGACAAAATAAATGAGTAGATTTTGTACTATGTTAGAAAGTGATAAATGCTATGGAGAAAACCAAAGCAGGCAAGTAGGATGGAATGCCACAGCATTGAGCATTTGAGTGGACTGTGCATTAAAGTGTTAAATAGTACGGCCATGGAAGGCCTGAAGGAGAATGTGACATTGAGGAAAAGGCACACGGATGTCTGCAGAAGAGCAACCCAGACAAAGGACTAGCAAGAATGCACTGAGGAGGGTCATGCCCAACCTATTCAGGAACAACAAGAAGACCAAGGTGATTGGTGTGGAATAGAGAGGCAGCCTCAGGGGAGGTCAGAAGAGTAGGAGATGAGGTTGTAGAGATTATGGGAGTCAGGTTAAATGGGACCTTGCTGCCTATTATAAGGACTTCAACTTCACTCTGAGGGAAATAGGGAAGCCATTGGGCAGTTTTTTTAAAAAAGCACCACGATCTGACTTGATGTTTAAGATTTAATTCAACAGAATGAACATTCTGATTGCTGTGTTTAGAGTAAAGTGTAAGGAGACAAGATGAGTTAGGAAGCTACTGTTAGGAAGTTAGGAAGCTAATCTAGGCAACAGATAATAGTCACATGGTCCAGGGGTTAGTGGTGACCAGTAGTTAGTAAAGGACATATTTTTAAGATAAGAGAGCCAATGAGATTTGCTGAGTGATTAGATGTAGGGTGCGTGAGAAAAAAAGAGGTCAAGGATAACCCTAGGGATTTCTGCCTGAGCAACTGGAAGGATTGAATGTGTTAACTGAGACAGAGGAAACCATAGGGGAGGGAGCAGTCTGATTTGGACATGTCTATTAGACTTCCAAGTAGCTATGCTGAGATGATAGATAGCTGGACACACCAGATTGTTGTTAAGAAGAGAGGTATAGATTTAGAGGTATAGATTCAGACTAGAGGTATAGATTTAGGAGTTGTTAGAATATGGTTGGTGTTTGGAGCTTATATATAACTGGATAAAACTGACAATGAGGTGAGTAAAGACAATGAAGAGGAAAAGCTCAAGAATTTTACCCTGCGGAACACCAAAGTCAAAAGATTGGGAAGATAGGAGGAACCAGCAAAAGTAAACTGAGGAAAAAAGTGGCTAGTGAAGTAGGAGGGAAACCAGGAGAATGTGATATCCTGGAAGCCAAATGAAGAAAGTGTTTCCGGATGAGGAAATAATCAGCTCTGCCAAATGCTGCTGATAAGGTGATGAAGACAATTGACCAGTGGATTTAGCAACATAGACATCATCGGTGACCTCAACAAGAGAAGCTTTGGTTATACAGATGCTGCAAGAGAAGGTTTAAAAATACAAATCGCACAGACTTGTGGACAGCATCTGAAAAAAGAAGAGATTAATTTATTAAAATTAAAGATATTTTTATACTTGCATTGCTAACTATAATTTTATTTCTTTGTATGACTTTTAAAAATTGTCAATTAGTGAGAGATAAAAGGCATCTTCATCTCCTGTTGAACACTCATTTTTTCTCAGCAGATGTTTGTCAAATGTGTACGGTATAGATTTCACATTCTAACGCTTTCTAGGCACCTCATTGAATTGACATACTAACAGAGTGACAGGAGCCAAGAACACCCATGATCTTCCTTAAACTAATAAGCTATTGTTTTTTACAATGGTACCTCCACGATCTCAACTGATGACTGTGCTAAATGGTAAAGCAAAATAACATTAATTCAAGTCCAGAGCCCTTATCTCTAACTGAAATAATGTTTGCAAGTTTTTAGTTTGGCAGTGAAGGAGAAAAAAAAGTCATGCATGACAGATGGCACTATTATATGACATTTTTATCAAAGACCCATTATCCCTTTAACAGTTTTCAAAATTGGTCTATATATAAAAAGAGCAGTAGCAGGGAAATAATGCTGTCTCAATAGTCCATGTTTTGGTAGAAAGTACCTTCATGTCAGAATTGTAGACTAGGTGGAGATAAAACACAAAAGAAAAAGAAATAGAAGAAAATATTGTAAGAAATCATATTTATAGTTTCACTTCAGTGGATTTTGTGAATAAAGAAACAATTGTGAATTTCCTTGACGCCTTTCATACCTCAAGCTCTTATGAAGGGTATATACTTTTTCAAAAGGTGAAATTACACTAAATTTCTCAAAGCTTCATCAATCTTGCCTCATGCATAGCTCTTTAATTACAGCTTAAAACATCCCTAAAATTCAGATTAAATGTTCTCATCTGCGTAGTTTAAAAAGCACATCAGAATGAAATCTAACATGCAACACAGTAGCTAGTAATTCACATAGTAAAGTGTGTGTGACTAGAGAAAATTCTAATGACTCAGGTGCAGAATACAATCAAAATGCTTACCTTGATCCTTCAGGAAATGAAGTGTGATAAATGAGGGTAAAAAAGTTATCATTTATAAAGCTGTGAATCATTTGCTGCAAATCAAGTAATGAAACGCATAGACTACTGTTAACGCAGGTATTGAATGTCCTTGACTCTTTGGAGGAAAATTATTTGACATTAAAAACGATAAGAAAAACTATTGATATGTTATTATACTTAGTTTCTTAGCTAATATATCAGACATACTTTGTTGAAAATATCTCAAACACTAGTGACAATAATAAGTTTAACACACATACTCTGAAAGTATGGAAAGATTATAAAATGTCAATAAATGACCTTTACTCTTTTTTCCTTTCTGTTTATCTTTATTCCTAATGTTTCCACAATGAAGCTGAATTACTTGTACAAGTTTTGAGGATTAAGTTTGTTGAAATGTTTACGCATAGCAGACGAATCGTTGTTAGCCAAATTTAGGGTACATGAACTAAAAAATTGGTTAGAGATTACTTCATCCAATCTTCCCATGTTATAGATGAAACAACTGAGGTAGAGAAAGATTATGTCAGTTTTGCTAATAATTAGCTGAATGCATATCTCGTGTAACTCAATGGTTCTCTCTCTGCCCTGCTATTTTAAAGCATAAAAAGAAAAGCATGCCTGATGGCCCCTACGCCAGAATTAGAATTGAATTAGAATTAGGGTTACTGTTTACCAGAAGTTCCAGGTTCCCCCAAACTGTCTCCAAAGAATCTAAGAAAAAGAAGAGGGCTATAATTACATCAAAATTTAAATTGATGGAAACTTTAACAAACATTTCTGTAAGAATTTCCATTTCCTAAACATATATCTATCCATTAAATGTCTGCTCAACTGATTCCAAAACACAGCTTGGCAATAGGGACACTGTATCTGTTTCTTATACTAAGGGTGCAACTGCTTCTTCTTTGCATCCTTCAGATAAATTTAGATTTCAGACAATACGAAGTAAAATAAGCGTTATATTTATTGAATGCTTACTATGTGTCAGGCATTGTTCTACATGTTTTATGAAAAGATGGCCTTGCCAATAAACTAACAGAGAAAAATAAACTAACAAGAAGAAAAAAAGAGAAAACTCCCACCACATAAACGACCCTTTGAAGAGAGAAATCACAGCACACAACTGCCCCTTTGTTTGATTAACCACCTGTGGCTTCTTGTCTCTCTAGGAGTTTGTTTTTCCAACTGAGCAGATAAAGGAGTGTGACCTTCCCCAGTTTCCGCCAGCCCACATTCCAGGGAGACTGATAAGCCAGCCTCAGAGAGAAGACAAAAAGGGGGAAAAATAAATGCAGCCGCTTCACGGTTGCCTTTTTTTTTTTTTTTTTTTTTTTTTGAGACAGAGTCTCACTGTGTTGCCCGGACTAGAGTGCCTTGGCATCAGCCTAGCTCACAGCAACCTCAAACTCCTGGGCTCAAGCAATTCTCCTGCCTCAGCCTCCCGAGTAGCTGGGACTACAGGAATGCGCCACCATACCCGGCTAATTTTTTCTATATAATTTTAGTTGTTCAGCTAATTTCTTTCTATTTTTTTAGCAGAGACGAGGTCTCACTCTTGCTCAGGCTGGTCTCTAATTCCTGAGCTCAAACGATCTGGCCGTCTCCGCCTCCCAGAGTGCTAGGATTACAGGCGTAAGCCACCACACCAGGCCACAGCTGCCTTTTGCTATCAGCTGGCAACAATCACCTTTTTTTTCTTCCTCTTTATGGCCATAAAAGCCCCAAGCCCCTTATCATCGTGCAGACACTTCTCTTTTCTTTCTTTCATGTGGTGCCCTTCCCTTTGGGAAGTAAAATAAACTTTCTTCCTTTAAAACTGCTCAATCTTTGTGTCAAGAAGTCTTTCTCAGTCTATGCTATGAGTTCCCACCATAACATTTTACTTATTTAATTACCTCAATCCAATATAGGAAAGCAGAATGATGTGCTCCTTGTCACAGGCTAATGAGAAGAGATATAAATGTGAGAGATAAACAATTCAATTTATTCCAAGATAAGTTGCATGGTACCACAGGGCACTGTGAGATGAAGTGTTCCAAGTGATCTGAACAGAGAATAGAGGTGCTAGAATTCAAGAATCATAAAGCTCACTAAACATGCTGAACTACAAAAACAGTGATAGCACTGTGGCAGTTAGAATCATATTCACTTTGCCAGCAACCATACTGCTTATGCGGACCAACTGAAACAGTTCATTAGGATAAATGTAGCAGCCAATACTCACAGAAGTTTTTCTGGTTAAAAGAAACTTTAAATATTCGATATTGGACTCCATTAAATTTATAGGTCCAGTCAACAGATGAGTGGTTGAATAAAATTCATTTTTAAAAAACAAAATAATATCAATAATAATGACTCAAATAATGGTCCATTATGTTCAAGATCAAAAGAATCAGATCCCGCCAGGCGCGGTGGCTCACACCTATAATCCTAGCACTCTGGGAGGCCGAGGCAAGAGGATCGCTCAAGGTCAGGAGTTTGAGGCCAGCCTGTGCAAGAGCGAGACCCTTGTCTCTACTAAAAAAATAGAAAGAAAGTAATTGGCCAACTAAAAATATATAGAAAATATTAGCCGGTCATGGTGGCACATGCCTGTAGTCCCAGCTACTTGGGAGGCTGAGGCAGGAGGATCACTTGAGCCCAGGAGTTTGAGGTTGCTGTGAGCTAGGCTGACGCCACAGCACTCTAGCCCGGGCAACGCAGTGAGACTCTGTCTCAAAAAAAAAAAAAAAAAAAAAAGAATCAGATCCACAAATGACATATAAAACTCAAAATGTTTTTATATTTTATATTAAATTCAATGTTATAAATTTTTTAGCAAAATATAATGTCACATTAAATTAATAGTCTTTGCTTTGGTTTTATACATATATATATTTAAATATTATAAATAAGTTAGGTCAACAATAAAGACCCTAGAAATTTGCTCATAAAGGGGTCTATATTTTACTGCAGTTTTAGAACCAGTGGATAATATCTAAAATGTTTTCCAGCTGTACTTTTTTACGTCTCTGTTCTTTTTTCCATCACCACATACCCCATTGCCAGCCAGGCATCTTTCACAAGCATACTGATGGTGACCACATGCAAAAAGTGCAAAAGTAGTTCAATCAGAGAAAATCTGTCATCACAACTGAGACTTTAACACAAAGCAATTGATGCTAAGACACTCAGGTCATCTTCATATAGGAAAGACAGCATGTGTACATATTGTATAAAATCTAATTATTCTACTTCATTCAAAATGTGTTATCCTAAAAGAAATATTTTCTAAATAAAAATGAACAAAGTGAATTTTCCTAGAATGGGACTGAATGGAAAGTTAATGAATACTGTCTGTTCATGATATCAGGCTGTTTATCAAAGACCCACCATTGGGAAAAAATTTCAGATCTATCTTATCAAAAAATTTCAGGGAGCCCAAGGAAAGTGGCAGGTAGCATTCTGGCCTTGCTGGACATGATTGCTCACGCTGGTTTTATTTTCTTTCTTGCTACTATAGGCAGCAGTCAGTCTTAATGTAATTCACATTTTCAACTCTTCTATCCTTGATCCTCTTTGAAGGTCTCTGAAGACAGTTGAAACTTTTATTCTGAGATATAAGAATACTGCTTATAAGTCTTAGTACATGACTATCTTTTGAGATTCCTATTAGTTTTTTTAACTTGTGATTTCTCTTAATGCCAATAAATCAATAAATTTACCAAGTTTTTAGCAGTCAAGAAGAACTTATATCAACTCTCCTGTCCTCTTTAGATTAAATGGAAACATTGTGGAGAGAAAGAGAAATTTACTACCAACATGATTGAATTCAGGGTGAGTCAGCTTGGCTGTAATGTCTAAGGATTTAAACCAGAACAAACAGAACAAAAGTATTGTGAACTTCTGAGGTTGGGTTTGTTAGTCTGACTGTATGCTGAGGGTAAGAAGCACTAAACACAGAAACAAAATGGAAAGGAACTATTTTAGTCTTACTTTCCTTTTCAGCAAAACGGGTTTTTGTATTTCCTCCATAGGGATTTTGAGAGAATTAGAATGCATGGCATGCATGAAACACCTGCCACAGACTCAGCACTCACTATAAATTATCTTTATTTTTCAACATTATTCCCATAATTACATATTATAATTATTATTAATACAGTATTTGGCACTGAGTAGTTTCCAAATAAATTTTAGTTCCCATCCCTTTGAACTTAGGGTACAAAAATCACCTTTTTGAAATTTAGCATATGGCACTAAGTAGATTCAAAAGTTAGCTAAAGGCCAGGCACAGTGGCTCACACCTATAATCCCAGCATTTTGGGAGGCCAAGATGGGAGGATTACTTGAGGCCAGGAGCTCAAGACCAGCCTGGGCAACATAGCCAGACCCTATCTCTACAAAAAATTGAAAAATTAGCCAGGTGTGGTGGTGCATGCCTGTAGTCCCAACTACTCTGGAGGCTGAGGCAGAAGGATCACTTGAGATCAGGAATTTGAGATTACAGTGAGCTATGACCATGCCACTGAACTCCAGCCTGGGTAACAGAGCAAGACCCTGTCTCTAAAAAACAAAAACAAAGGTGAGCTAGAACATTCCTAACCCTCCCCCATCCCCTATTCCTGTTCCCAACCCACTCTGTGCAAGTTAAACTCACATTGTCCAGAAACATTAGCTCCCTGCATCCTTTCTTTAATGATGGCACCAGCCCTGGAATGTGATATGGTTTTTGTCTTATTACCTTGGCTGCTGGCTGGGGTGGGACAGGGAAGCTATTTTAGATCCATCTTAGATCCAAAGGTGCAGCAGGGAGGCTGTCAATCAGCCATGTTCCTCAAAGCTGATTCTCCTGAAGAACATCTGAGCAGAGCAGCTCCATGGCCACCATAGAGAAGAAACAGCATGTGTGCTCTGAGGGATATATACAAGAATATTTATAACACAGTATTTATAATAACCCAAAACAGGAAACAAACTCAGATGTCCATCAACAGGAGGATAAATAAATACAGGGCAGCACCTGCAAACAGTGGAAGGCTATTGGGCAATGAATAGACTGCAGCTACAGTGCGTGGACTTGGATGAAGCTCCATGTTGGGCCAAAAACAGCAAGTACAGGAGAACAAACACTATGTATTTCCATTTATCAAGTTCAAATATAGGCAAAATTAAATTATACATTCTTAATAATATGGACCTGGAAGGTGAAATCACAAAGATAAGCAAACCATGAATACTAAATGTAAGAATAATGGTTGCTCCTGGGTAGAAGGGAAGGGAACCACAGAGGACTCCTAAGGGACTGATAACATTCAGCAGAAATATCTTTACCAGACAAGTGAATTCATACAAGAGTATTCATTATTATTTTTGGACCATACATATGTCTTATAGACTTCCTCTCTACATATCATATATTTTACAATAAAAATGTTTAATGTTACCATTTCATTAGACACATAAAAAGCATTTGACTTTTTAAAAATTCTTTTAGCAAGCTAGATACAGATGGAAACTTCTTTATCCAAATAAAGGCTACCAAACAGAAACCTACAGCAAGCATCTCATGTGACAGCAGAACTTTCAAAGCATCCCTATTGGGATCAGGAGAGATGCAAGGATGCACTCTCATTGCTAGTCTTCACACTATATGACAGGCATATATTTTTAACAAATTTGAAAACATTTAACTCACCAATGAGCAGTTGATACTTACTCCCTGTGTCATATTGAAGAAAGGTAGACTGACATTCTTGTCACCATGAGACTTTGCCATATTTTCAGTAAAATTATGAATATACACTTCCAACTTCCCTTAGTAACGAATTAATTATGCCAACAATACTAATATTTCAAACTGAATTTGTTTGAACTTGTGATTCTATTTCTCTACTTTTTTTGCTCATAGATCACTTTTAGAGATCCATGCCTCCAGAGGATTGAACAACGAGGCAATTTGGTCTAGTGAAAAGTGTTTAGACCTTGAAGTCAATCAGGTGTATGTTCAAATTCAGCTACGTCACCTCCAAGTTGGGTGTGACCTTTGCTGTGTCACTTAATCTCTCCATTCTTCTATTTGACATTTTTAAAAATGAGGATAATAATGCCTACTTTGCAGAAATGTCATGAATCTTTGAAATAATACATGTCAAGGACCTAGCTCAAGGCCTGGATATAAAAGATGATCAAAAATAGTCATAGTTGTGATTATTTTCTTAACTTCACCGTAGCCAGCTAAATTTCTCAAACCAATCCCCAAAATTCTGATTAATGATCCTGGACAGAGAATTCTAGTGTTCTGCTACAACCCTTTTTGGTCATGTCCTATTCAACATGTGTATCAATAGCTTCAGACATGGATGAAATTATTATAAAATTTCTAGATGACATTAAACTAAACCAGATTACTAACACACTTCAGTGATCCCCAGCAACACTGGGACCAAAACCAACGAGATTAAATTTGATGTGATCCAAAGGAAGGGCCTGTGTTTGATCTTCCTGATACCTGTGCTTGACACTGGACCAGCTGTTGTCTCATCCAAAAGACACACTTGGCTTTGAGGTCGGCATGCACTAGCAGTGTGTGTGCCTGTAATTCAGTTTGCCCGATAAGATGGGCAGGGTCCTGCAGAAAGAAACAGAGAAGAGTGACATGGCAGGTCTCAGCTGCAGTAGGCAGAGAAAGCAGCTCTCTCCTCGGTGGAATCCCGTGACACTTCTCTAAGATACCCCCTTGACATGGTGGTGAGAACATGCAAACTTGGATTAGATTGCTATCAATCCAATTTTTAAATTACTGAAATGTTGATTTCTATAATAGCTTCAGGGAATAGGTATTACAAACCATCACAAAAACTTGGTTTTTTTAAAACACATGGCAGCAACAATAATAATAATACTGCACAAGAGAGCTAAAGGAACAAAAACAAGAGGGAATAAAAGGTCAGCATTGCAGTAATGTTGATTGAAATTACCTGGTCGCATTTTTCTTTTGAAGCACCAGGTTCCCTAGTTCATTTAAAAGAAAACTAATCGATTGCATCTGATATTTTCTTTCATCTCCAAATCATCTTTTTCCCCCAAAGGTATTTGGCTATATATCGCCACTGGGTGGTGCTCAAAGTCCACAAAAGCATCTTGGAAACAAAACAAGTAAATAAAAAGCAGCCAGCTACTGACTAGTTTTCAGACATACATTAAAAATATTTTTTCTCTTGTATTGACGCATAAAGAAGCACAGACACTGAAGGAAAGGAAGTGGCCATCTTAGGAAGAAAAAAGGCATCTCTGCAACTGAAAAAAAAATACAAAAAAACAGCCAGCTAGGAAAGAGATTGCTGAAGTGGTTTTCAGAGATCAATAACGTGCAATCTCCTTAGATGAGAGTGAGATTGGAGGCTTACAATAATGATGGAATTGAAGTCCTTGCACAGAAATTTTTCTTTATTTTGTTTTTTTATCAGCTTTTTTTTTTTTTTTTTAGTTGCACAGGCTTGCCACTTCTGCAGCTTTACTTTGCATGTGTACACTGTGTGGGCATGTGATCTTATGAGCATATGTTAAACACGTTCCTGTAAGAAGGCCCAGAGGCTGACCTTGGGGCCCAGATAGTCCATCTGCTCCAGCAACTATCCCCTTGGGAAAATCAAATGCAAAATGCCACTCAGACAACCAATTATCACACTGTTTTAGATAAGGCAACCTGCACTTTCCCCCTTTGTCAAGCTCCAGAAAGGAAGGGTCACAAGTCAGAGGAGAAAAGAATAATGAGCTTTTCATTATCTCCAGAGCATGTGCTGAAAGGTCCTTTGACAAAGAGGAGATGGAAATCGGGTGTGTCTCAACTGGCTCCAGCCATATTAGCATTGTCCTTTGTAGCTATCCTAGCATTTTTCCAATTTGCAGTTCCCTTTTCTTATGCTGACTAATCTGGTAGATGTTTAACAAAATATAGTCGAGCAATAACAAAATAGCTAACACTTAAGGAGCATTTATATATGCTAGGTGCTGAGTGTTTTACCTCCTCACCCTTTTTAGTACTTTCAACAACCCCGTGAGGAAGGGATTATTCTCATCTCCATTTTGCAGGTACGGAAACAAAGCCTCAGCGAGGTGAAGTAACTTGTGCAAGGACGCACAGGTGGGAAGTGGCAATACCTAGCTCAGATGCCTTTCAACACCAGAACTCATGCCCTTCCTTCCCTGTATGCACATTTCACTGAAATCTCAGGATGTCCTAGTTTAAAGACTCAGCCACAGAGAAGATGTCCCAGTTATAAGCTACCTTGCTGGCCCCACCCATCTGCCCCTCGGTGCCACACAGCAGCACTGTGATCTGAGGATGAAGGAAGACAGTGCCCTGGCTTCCCAAGGGCAGGTTTTACCCTAAATAGTCTCAGTATGCCCTCCGCTCCCAGCAGAAAGGCTTAGCGGACAGTCCAGATTCTACCACCGCTCTCCGTTTCCATCCCTGGGCAGTCAGTGGAGAGCATCCCAAATCTTACTAACTGTGAGACCTTGGGCAGGTTACTTAGCCCCGCTTGTGTTTTTAAACCTCTGAAGTACAAATAATAACAACATCTACCTCACAGGTTGTTGGAAATTAAATGAGTCAATGTATATAATGCTTCTAACAGTGCCTGGCACACACTACAAGCTAATAAATGTCGACCATTATTATTATCATTGATCCAAGATCTCCAGATTTGCACCCACTTTTCTATTCATAGACTCCTTACCGACCCCCTCTCTCCATACATGTCCACTGTCTACCTTGTAAGCATCCTCACCCCCACATCCCTCCCCTTCCATGAATCTTGCACCTGGCTGACAGAACATTGCTACTTAAATGCCACTAGGATTATGATGCTCTCCATACTAAAAAAATAAATAAATAAACATTACCATGTGGAAGGAAAAATCCAAACTCTGAAATATTTGAAAGAAGTGTATTCTGAGTCAAATTTGAGGACCATGGCCCAGAGCCACTCCCAAGAAGCCTTGAGCAAGTGGACTCGCTGTGGCTGGGTTACAGCTTGGTTTTACACATTTCGGAGAGAAAAGGGTTACAGGTAAAGTCATAAATCAATACATGGGAGGCATACATTGGTGTGGCCCAAAAAGGTGGGACATCTCAAAGGCGGGTGAGGGGAGGCTTACAGGTGGGTTTAAAGATTCTTTGGCTGACAATTAGCTGAGAGAGTTAGGCTTTATCTAAAAGACCAGAACAGAAATGCTTAATTTAAGACAAAGGTGTGAGAACTCTGGGAGGTCCAAGCAGGAGAAACTTTCAAGTTAAGATAAGGATCTGCTAGGACGCTTGAGTTAAGATGCAGGCTTTCTATCTTTTAGGTGATGTCAATGCTATACCAGAATCAGGGTGGTAAGTAAACCACGCTATATTTGGTTAACAAAACCTACTTAGTGGGATTTTACCATTTACGAGCATGACTCATCTGGCCTCCTTAGGAAGGAATTTTCAGCAAAAGAAAAAGATCAGAGTTCAGTCCTCAACCAGATGCTAAAAATTATCTAGAAGCTAAAGATCTAGATCCTTAATCCAATATTCAATGCTTTCCGCCATCTGCTCCCAACCTATCTTTCCAGGCTTTCCCGCAACTTCTCCCAGCTCTTGCTTTATTCCAGTCATGCTCCATGACCGTTCCAGTCCTTTATACATGCCCACCCCCATCTGTGAAAAGTTGATTAATCACTTAAGAAATAGGTTATATTCTACTTTCCCTCAGTCTGAAGCAACTGTTTTGTAGTAGGAATTCCCACGGCTTTCTTTTTTGACCACTTGTTTATTTCTCTGCACTTATTTGCTTGTTGTGTTATTCTGCCATTATTTTTGTGACTTTTCTTCAGGTTGATTACAAGCAGTTTGAGGGCAGGGACTGTGGAAATGCATATATTAATTTCTGTAGCTAAAGATCCTGAGCTGGTGTACAGAGGCTCTGGAGGGATTTTTCACCAGAACAAAGCCAGAGAGAGCTCCTCCTCCAGCCTAACAGGACTCTGCAATTGTGCTCCTGAGGGCATGAAAACTTAGGTGGAAGCTTCTAAGGTGAGTGTGAGGTGCTCAGCCCTTCTGGATTTCCTGAGGTAGTAAAGTACCATGGCATTTGCCAAAAGGAGGAAATAGCATCCTCACTGTCACCAACCACCCAGCAGGTCAATTTTTCCTTCAGACTCTGCCCAAGAAAACACTCCAGCAACCTCTATGGTTGTAATGGAGACTGCTCTCACCAAGAAATATTGAGAATGATCAAGAAAGGACATACAGCACATTTTCCAATGGTGGTTTTAACATTCTTAAATAAGAGCTATTCTCAAATTAATCATCAGAAATCTCTAGCCAAAAATTTTATGAGATAAAATGCATGCTTGCTTTAATTTGTGCCTCTCCCCAAAAGTTTGACTCTGATCTTCCAAACACTGATCACTTTGAAGAAAACACAACAATGGAGCTCACATCTTGGGATGTTTTTTGGTACTTCATAATGCCTAGATTGGTCAAGTCTGGGTAGGCTATATGCAATCTCTGTGGCTCAATAGAACAAAGATTAATTTTTCACTCCTGCTACATGTCCATTGCAGGTGAGGAGTTCTGCTGCACGTAGTCACTCAGGGACCCAGGCTCACAGAGGTTCCACTCTCTGGATCATCACTAGTGGTGTGGGAGGCAAAGACAACTCATACCAGCCCAGAAGTGACAAGTCACTTTCACGTGCAGCTTATTGGCCAGAAGTGTTCACGTGACTCTACCTATCTGTAAAAGGGGAAATATACATGGACCACTTGGTGAGCATTCCTCTATTTGTCCAAAATTTCTCAGACATACTTCCCTGCCTTTCTCCTCTAATGAATACTGGCATCTATTGTTCTGTAAAAGGTATAGGAAACTCAATAATATATTTACATTTAAGTCAGCACATGGGGAGGATAGTCAAAGCAAATGACTTTAGTATATTTAATTTCTGGACCAAGAAATTAAACTTCTGAGCCACATCAACATTTGTCACTCTGAGTTTAAATAATCATCTAGGCATTCTTTGATATTTTTGATTAATGGAATGATTACAGCCTTGACTAAGTAGAATACCTTCTCTTTACCTTAGTCACAGTAGAGAATGGACAGACAAGAAACACAGGAGTTTGTTTAGTCAAGAGCAAGATTAAAGACAACATTTTCATTGCTCTGTGGCTTCATGAAGTTGTTATTTGTGATGGTCATGATTTTTATTGTCTGTGTCCTATGGAAAAGAACATGAATTGATAAGATCCCCATAACCAGCTTCCCTCACATAAAGATGTAAAAAGACATAACAAATGAATCTATCAGGAAATTCCTGTAATTTAAGTGAAGCTGAAACTCCAGGGATTAAAGGCAATAATCATTGATGCTTCTTTTTGCTGATGCTTAGCTCAAGATGTTTATTCAAGAGAGCTAAGGGGAGAAGAAATGCAAAATATAGGATGTTCAAGCAGTACTTCAAAATTAAGACCTTAGGGAAAGCAATTTCAAAAGCAAAAATAAATGCCATCAGTCCCCATTCTTATTTGATGTCTTATGCCAAGTTAAATAGGGCTTTGATAATTATCTGGCACAGCAGTTCTCAATCAATTATGCACATTAGAAACAACTGTACACATATACTAAGGTACACATATACTCAGGCTCAGGCACCAGGGATTCTGATTCATCAGGTCTAGGGTTGGGCACAAGCATCTGTAATTTTTAAAGTCCTAGATAAGAACGTGATTTTTTTTGTTGTTAAGAAGCACAGATCTAGAGGTAAGACCTCTCTATTCCCTAAAGGAACAGGGAATTGTGCCTTCTATTCTGCAGTGGAATTTGCAATCCCTAATGTAGCCTTTGCTTATGCAAATAGAGAAACTGAGTCAGACCACAAAGTGCCCACCAACACAGAAAGAGTCATTATCAGAACTCAAATGGTATCTAGGATTTTCTTATCCAGTAACTGGTCCCCATTATTTGCAGCCAAGCAAGTAATGTCAAATCCTGCTTAATTCAGTTTCTGAACTGTGTATGGCATTATCTGGCCATGAGCAGACTGTCAGTGTATGACGGCAGAACAGTGACATTTATATTCTCTCTCTTCTTGGGATAAAAGCAAATCCCATGTGATGTTCCCCTGCCTACCTTCACTCATTTCCAGCCACACCAGCCAGCTTTTTCTAACTCAACATGTCAAGAGGCCTCTCTGGGGCAGGCCTGCCTGAACGG
This sequence comes from Lepilemur ruficaudatus, assembly GCA_963574885.1. Taxonomy (NCBI): domain Eukaryota; kingdom Metazoa; phylum Chordata; class Mammalia; order Primates; family Lepilemuridae; genus Lepilemur; species Lepilemur ruficaudatus. Next base: position 72,543 of record CAUYRT010004549.1, read on the forward strand.
GCAGTAACATGGACTAGATGGCCCCTGGCATGGAGCAGGTGCTGGGGTGGGGCCCCAGCCATGGCCTGGGAGCAATCCAGTCTGGCTGGAAGAACATGTCCTCTACTCAGGGGTGACTGGTCAGTATCAGGGAAGTCTGCCACGGAGTAAGGGTGGCTGGGGACCCATGGCCACTGAGAAATCAGAGTTGAACTCTGGAAATGCACTGGCATCTCGACTTTCAGAGTCTAGAAAGGCATTGAATTAGGCCCTATGCCTGGGTCTGAGTCTCCTAGAAACTAAGGTCAAGGGCCAAAAAGCTGATTTGCATGAGATTCATTTTCTGTTCTAATAAACATAGAAAATTATCTTAACTAAATGTTTAATGAGATTGGAAGTCAAGGAAGAATATGTCACAGGAGTCTTGGATTAAGGAACATATATTTAATAAGTAGCTTAATTAATTTTCTTTACTGATTTTTTTTTAAATGAAAACATGAATAATTCCTTTACTGACCTCCATACCTAGATTGAGAACAGAATTTTCCATAGAATGGCAGACCAGCCCCTTCATCCTCTGGGCTTCACCTGCAGATTTAATCAGGATTCCTGCAGTCCCCAGCCCATAGCACCGAACCACTGTGCCGGAGTATTGATCTACTTCCTCTCTCAATCCCCCCCATGTCATGCCACAGAGCATGCAGATAAGCTGTTACTTCTTGCTAGAATGTCCTTGGTCCTCCTTTTCTGTCTTGTGAAATCAGGTTAACAGGTCAAAGCACAGCTTAGACGTTACCACCTCTGCAACGTGGTCCCCACCCCAACCTCCTACCACCGGCACAGCTGGTCCCCCGGTCTCTGCACCTTATGCCAGCACCTTGGGGTATCTCATGAGCAGCCAAAATTGAGAATCCTTGTCTTCGAACTGGTATCGATCACATATTTATTTGAAATTCAGCAATTCTATTTCTCTCAGTTAGGATGAACCCAAGTGAAACTAAATGGTAATGTTTTTTATTAAAACAGCATGAACAGTATGATCACTTTTATCTGCACATTTATCCTTCTCTATGTGTATATGTATTAAAATGTCTGATTATGTTGGTTGTTTCTGAGTGCTGGGATTATGTGTAATTTTTTATATTTTTGTATCTTTCCATATTGCCAGAATTTTTTAATGAGGATGTTTTGATAAACTTAATAGTCGTTTTTAAAGAGGCCATCTCTGTCTTATGTAAAATTGTCCGCCCATTACTCTTCTCTATCACTACATGCTAGTGATTTTTTACATAGCCCTTACCACAATTTGTAGTTATGTACTTACTTATTCATTTGTTTGCTTGTTTATTTTCTGTCTTCACCTCTTGACTATATACTCCTCAATGGAAGGACTATGTTATTTTATTCACCAGTGTATACCCAATACCTGGCACAGAACAGATGCTCAAAAATATTTGTTGCTTAATGAATGGATAGATGAATTCACACGTGATATAAGACAGTCCAGCATGCATTGGGGAACAAAGAAGAGAATGAATAATTCCATTAGGAGAAAACCAAGAAGCCATCACAGAGAAGGAGATACATGAACTAAGTCTTGAACAATTAATAGGATGTTCCCAGGAAGAGAAGAGTAAGAGCTTTGCAGGTAATGTGAACACCCAGGGCAAGGATACAGAGACATGAAAGCATACACATGTTTATGCAATAAAAGTTAAATGTGGCCAAAGGTAGAGAGAGTGATATGGGGTAATGAACCTGCAGAGATGGCTTGGAACCAATTGTGCCAAGACTTGTTTTGCCAAATGGATCGATAATGTCAATATTGTATCAATATTGATACTTGTCAATATTGTATCAATAAAGATACTCAGAGCAGTACAGTAGGGGATGCAGAAATCAGATTATAAAGGGGATTTTTATTGACTTTTTATTTTGAAATAATTTCAGACTTGTAGAAAAGTAGCAAAAATAGAGAGTTCCCATGTATTCTTCACTCATTTTCCCAAACGTTAACGCCCTTTGTAACCAAATTACAAATATCAAAATCAAGAAATTGGCTGGGCATAGTGGCTCACACCTGTAATCCCAGCATTTTGGGAGGCCAAAGTGGGAGGATTGCTTGAGGCCATGAGTTCAAGACCAGCCTGGGCAATATAGTGAGACCCCTGTCTCCACAAAAACTTTAAAAATTACCCAGCTGTGTTGGCATGCACCTATAGTCCCAGCTACTCATAAGGCTGAGGTGACAGGGTCACTTGAGCCCAGGAATTCGAGGCTGCAGTGAACTAAGATCATGCCACTGTACTCCAACCTGGGTGACAGAGCAAGATCGTGTCACTAAAAAAAAATTAAAAACCAAGAAATTAACACTGATACAATACTATTAACTAAAGTACAGACTTTATGTGGATTTCACCAGTTTTCTACTAATGTTCTTTTTCTGTTCTGGGATACAACCCAGGAATCCCACTTTGCATTAGTTGTTGTGTCTCCTTAGTCTCCTCCTATCTGTGGCAGCAACTCGTCTTTCCTTGTCTTTCACGAACTTGACATTATTAAAGACTACTGGCCAGTTATTTTGTAGACTGTTCTTCAATTTGAGTTTGTCTCATGCTTTTTCATGATTAGATTGAGGTTATGCATTTTTGGCCCTTGTTAGTACAGCATTTGGGGAGGCTTATGATGTTGATAAATGGCATTATTATTGGTGATGTTAACCTTGATCACTCAGTTAAGCCTGTCCCTGCCAGTTTTCTGCACTGTAAAATTGTAATTTTTTTGTTTGTAATGAATCTGTATATTATATAGACACTTTTTAAAAATAAATGTTAATATGTGTATTTATGGTATGCAATATGATGTTATAGAATAAATATAAATAGTAAAATGGTTACTATAGTGAAACAAATTAACATAACCACCCTCTGGTAGTTGGAGCTGATACTTTTTGACTATGCAAATATCCTGTTTCTCCTCAAAGTTCTGCCCACTAATGTGAGCATCTGACAGTGGACCTTGCCTACAATAATTATTACTATGCTAGTGATTTTCTGTTTTCCTCATTTCTTCCACATTCATTCATCGGAATTTTTCTGTAAGGAAGAGCTTTCCCTTCACCCCAATTGCATATATAATCATCATAGCAGTATGGATTTATGGATATTTATCTTAGTTTATGGTTTATAATCCATTACTATTTCTATTTCTTGTTGCTCAAGTTGTTCCAGCTTTGGCCATTGGGAGTTTTTAGGTTGGTTTCTGTGTCTTTTCAACATGCCTCTATCATGTCAAAAAGTAGGAGTTTCCAATTTGGAGATTTGATTTCAGCTTTTAAAATAAATTCAGCCTTGTGAAAAGATTGCACTACAATGCCCTACTTTGAAAAACTCTCTCCACCGATTTTCTCCTCAAACCTTGGAATAGACTGATTGGGACCCTTGGGTAACGTCAAAGGCTGATATAAAATGGAAAGTATGATTTAAATTGAGCACAGGTGTGGGAGGAGACACTCTCCCAGAGAGGGTGCCAGAATCACCTGTGGAGCCCCAATTGCCCATCTCCCTGAAAGTTGCAATGAGTGCCTGTTCCAGTGTGTGCGGACAGAATCCTTCAAGTCAGTTGTGATGGAAAAAAGAAGTAGAGAAACACTACTATAGGAACTTCCAGAAATGAGGACATGGCTGTTTGCTAACCTCCCTCCTAAGCTGCATTTGTTCATAGATTTCTTCCTTTTTTTGTAACAGAACTTCAGTCAGCAATTCGCCTAAATTCTCAGGCTTATCCGACCTTCCAAAGAACATTTCTGAAAAGCAAAGGGGGCCATCTGGGACTAAAGTGAGTCTGTCGGGGGGAGCTAGGAGAGTTTCAGATGGAGCTAATTAAAAAGAAAGAGATTTTAATATTCTAGGGTAGAGTAAGCATCAGTCTCCAAGATGGTCTTCCCCAACCCCCAACCTTCACCACAAATCACTGCTTTCCATTCTTGTTATTGAAATTAGGTCAAGCTAAATGGTTTATCTTTTTATTCTAAAGTATAATCAAAGATTTACTGAAGTTCTAACATGTGGGATAAAAGATCCTGAAAATTTCAAAAGTTGATACAACTAGCTGGTGACCTAGGAAATTTGAGGAATCCATACTGAATTTCTTCAGACATGGGGCAGAATGCTTTGAGAGGAAAGTTCATGAAGTGCCCAATAAGAAAGTCTACCCACTTCTCTGTCTCTACCACCCCTTTGCCTCCCTTTCTTTCTCTGCCTTCACACTCCTGAGGGACATGGAAGATCAGTCAGGGCAGCCTGTCCAGCTGCAAACCCCCTCGTGCAAATTGCCAGCAAGCAGTGATCAGATGGGGGAAGAAATGGTTTCCTTCAAAAGTCAAGAGTCACTGATCTTGTCCCAATTTTCCTGTTATAAACTGGGCCTAGAACTCTCTGAAGCCTTAATAGCAAATGATTTCTACCATCCTACCCAAATTTAGCTTTCAAATTCATATACAGAAATACATGAGTAAATGAGCCCATACACATGGAAAGAAAGATTTAGTGACCTGTCTTCCGACCACAGGAGAAAAGCGGACTTGGCAGAAGGAGCCTATGAAAGCACTTGTAAGTATTTTTATGCTCACCTAACGTAAAGCATAAAGACAGCAAACCAAATGAGAGTAATGTTAATGGCATTTCACACATCTTGAATTAGTAACAACAGGCTACCATATCATTAATTTCATTGTCCTTCCTTTGTTTGCTAGAGATTTTTTAGGATCTCCCTTTCCTGAATGCTCAGTAGAGGCTTTTGCACATGCTTTGTTTTGTTGCAGATGACAACCAAACACAAAGAGGTTGGCTTCTGATATTTTGGTTTGTTTTTTTTTTGTGTGTATCTAGTCCCCTAGCCAACTGCTTCCCAACCTTTCCTGTCACACAGAAAAAAATAGGGCAAACTAGAAGAAATTTTTGGATGTCTATATGGAACTTGGTAAAATATATATATGTATATATATACAGTTATGAGAAAATACAAAGTGTCCAATTTGTACAAAACTTTTTTTTTTTTTTTTTTTTTTGAGACAGAGTCTCACACTGTTTCCCAGACTAGAGTGCCGTGGCGTCAGCCTAGCTCACAGCAACCTCAAACACCTGGGCTCAAGCAATCCTTCTGCCTCAGCCTCCCGAGTAGCTGGGACTACAGGCATGCGCCACTATGCCCAGCTTATTTTTTCTATACGTATTTTCAGTTGGCCAATTAATTTGTTTCTATTTGTAGTAGAGACGGGGTCTCACTCTTGCTCAGGCTGGTCTCAAACTCCTGAGCTCAAACGATCCGCTAGTCTCGGCCTCCCAGAGTGCTAGGATTACAGGCATGAGCCACCACACCCAGCCTATATGATACTTTTAAATAAAGTATTTTCAGGTATTTCAATGAGAAATTTGAGCTTATTTCTTTACAACTTTTTGTCAGGTTTTGTGATTGAAATGGCTACGTGAAATTCATCATCAAGCCTTTTTAATGACAATGTCCTCAAATTCTTGATAGTCACTACCAGCAAAACACTTTGTGCATGTAGGTAATAAAAAACTTTTAAAGCCATTATTTTACAATAATTTAAAACTTGACAATAGTTTAAATCATATGTAAAGAGCCTAATAGCTTTTCCTTTTCTTTCATTGACAAATGTAATGTTGAAATTCTTGCAGTAATGTAAATGGATTTTGAAATTTAACTTTGGTTTATCAAATATTTTTAACTAGTATTGAAGCTATAATTTGTAGAAAGCACATGCCTCAGAGCTGTCACCCTATGACTACTTGGATGCCACTAAAAGAGCACATGAGAAGCAAAGGAACAGGAGGATCCCATCAACATGAAGACAGATGTGCCCAATCAGCCAGATCCGTCCTGCCCACATCCCTAGAACTTGCCAACCTCACCCACTCACTCTTCTAGAAGCTCCATGGGCCACTTGTTCACAAGGACCAGCAGTGAGCTCCACAGCTGACTGAAGAAAGGATAGCTGGGAAAAGGGGAGGAGCTTCTCTTTGGCCAAGCTCAGAGTCACAGGGCTGTGGTCAGTGCTTCAGGAACCACAGAGGATGCCCTCAGAGCCTGCTCTGCCCATCCACACGGTGAGTGCATCTCGGATGTTATGACTCTCTCTTCCACATCAGAGTGTGGTCACAGAGACACAAAGTCACTAGAATCACTGCAGTGGTAACCATAATCTTAAATCTTGATAGTTAATCTTGATAGTTAATAAATTCTCTCCCTAATACCCAAGGTTAAGACTTTAGTGCCTCCCACCATGACTTCAAAATAAGTGCCAGCCAGCAACCCTTTATACACACAGTCCGTCCCATTTCCTCCACCCTCACAAAGGTGCCTCGCATTTGTAGGTCAAGCCTGGGTTTCCTTTCTTCCTCTTCCTTCATCCCTCTGAAGCCGTCTTTGGCAAACTGCTATTTCTGCCCTGCCTCCAGCTTCCTCTCCATTTCCTAGGGCCACATGAGCTGCAATTGAGAAAAAGCTGTGTAGAACCAAATTTGCACATACTGAAATTCTACTCACTGTCAACTTAGTTGAGAATCAATTACTGTTCACAGACAATTTACAACTAAATAAATGACTATAATTCAAACACACTGATCAATAGCATTTGGAGAAAATTGATATAGTTCTAGTGCTTTCCACGTTACTCTCCTACTTTCAGCAAGCCCCCCATTAATGGAAATGGTTTTAAACAGTAGAATGTCTTTGTTGAAAACTTTCTTACAATTTTTCAATTATGTGCCAAGCTTTTGGCTGCTTCTCCAGAGATTCCTCTCCTGAACCCCACTTCCCACTTTCCTCCTCCCAAAGTTTCAGCTTTCAGCCAGGCGCAGTGGCTCACGCCTGTAATCTTAGCACTCTCGGAGGCCAAGGTGGGCAGATCTCTCAAGGTCAGGAGTTTGAAACCAGCCTGAGCAAGGGGAGACTCCCATCTCTACTATAGAAAGAAATTAATTGGCCAACTAAATATATATATATATATATAAAATTAGCCAGGCATGGTGGCGCATGCCTGTAGTCCCAGCTGCTCGGGAGGCTGAAGCAGGAGGATCGCTTGGTCCCAGGAGTTTGAGGTTGCTGTGAGCTAGGCTGACACCACGACTCTCTAGCCCTGGCAACAGAGTGAGATTCTGTCTCAAAAAAGAAAAAAAAAGTTTCAACTTTCAAGTCCTTGAGATGACTGAGGTTGGAAGTCAGGTTCAATAGAAAAAGTATACATTTTTCAATGCTTGCACTTGTTTGGAACTCAGAAGGGAAATTCATTTAAAATCCAACAGTTATTTTCTTTTTATGTCTCTCATTTTGAAGTTTGCTACAATAATTTAACTTCTCTCTTTGTTCCAAGGAAACTCAGATCTGGCTTCAGTTCTTTGTGAAAACAGTATTTAATATTTACAATTCCATTTGCTACAGTTTTGAATAGCAGAATATAGACATCCTACTGGGTTTTCAGAACAGAGAAAACTCTTTGTGTTTCTCTTCCTAAGGGCCGGGGTAGCGTCAAGGTAGTAATTAAGTTCAAAAAGAAAGTGTCTGAAGGAGAAATTGAGTAAAGGAAGAGGAGCTATAAGGGTGAAGCTAAAGTCCAAGCTTCCAGACAAAACATCAGTAGACAAGTCATGGTCTAGATTTTATTTCTTTTAATATGAAGACATCTCATTCTGGGCAAATCCCCAAGGGAGTTCTTCTATTCCATGTCCAGGAAGAAATAGGTTCTTTATAAATAAAGCAAAAACTTCTTATCTTTGGGAAGAAATTGAGATCTAAAGGAAGGAACACAAAACTGGAGATGCCCAGGTTTTTATGCATTCTCAGTCCCTATGCAACCAAAGTTTTTGTACCTCTGTTTACACAATTGTCAAATGAAGATGGTGCCACATACCCTGACTTGCATTCTGCAAGGGGCTAAGTGAGACTCATTGACACATTAGGCATGGGAAGCTCTGGACTAGTGTATAGAGTGCTTACTAATGTCAGGTGGTTTGATGTTGTTAAACTCTTTGTCGAGTGAGCAAACTTCTCTGGTCCTGTGGATGTTCGTGATCCTGACCAGTTTCATCAAGTCGGCTTCGTGGTCATTTACATGTGTAGTCTTTGGTTTTGCCTTCCTGTTTTTTACTAGATTTGGGGTATCTCTTCTACTTTCTCCATAAATGGAAAAAGCAAAACTATTTGGGGCAATATTTTTTCCAGAAGTACCCCCACCAACAGCAGTATAAGGATAATTAAGACATTAACATTTAGAATCTTAGATGTCAACTAAGATTCTCAGCAATTTAAGCCATTTATTTCTCCAAAGTGCAACAATGGTCATATTGGCATGATGAAAGTGTGGGCAACGCTGCCATGTAAGTTTGCATGGTTCGTGTATTCAAGGACCTTCTTGTCAGGTACCCCCATTCGTCTCTGTGGATCCAGCCTGCAACCAGCTTCTTGCAGTCCAGTCACACTGAACACCTTCCAATTCTGTAACCACAGAACTGTTTCTCGTCTCAGGATGTTTGCTTATGCTGTTTCCTCAAACTAGAATGCACCCCTCCCCGATCTATCTACCTATTTTCTAGACCCAATTCAAGGACCACCTTAACCTGTGAAGCTCTCCATAACAGACCCCAACTGGCCAAGCTAGCCATCTCTCCCTCCCTTCATGCACTGAAGTCCACACCATTCCCGTAGCATACATTTCACTGGATAGTAACTTGTTGTTTTTGCTGCTCTTCCCCACTGGACTGTGAATTTCCTCCAGGCAACGTCTGTGTCTTATTCATCTTGGCCTTCCTGGGACCAGCACCAGCCCTGGCACATCATAAGACAGCAGGTCAGTATGGCTGAGACATTTCACCCTGGTACTCATCAGAGTTGATTTGGCTGATCTGAGTGGACAAGAGGATGTCCCTTCTCTCTTTCATTACTCCTTAACTGTCCCTGCCATTCCCTCTGTCAAATAGGATGATCCCAGATGGACAAGAACACTCCAGTCAAGAGTGTGTCAGTAGCTTTCACCCCTCATGAGCCCTCAAACAAGCTCTCAAGACCTGACACATAGTAGGCTCTCAATGAATATCTGCTAAATTTTTGAATGAACTGATGGTCAGCACCATTGTTCTCTGATTTAGTTGTGTTATATTTTCTCAATCTTATCTTCCAAAGAGTCCTAATATCTGAATCCTCATGCTCTAAGAAAATATCAACACTTACTAGGCATTCAATACGTGTATAATAAATACATGAATAAAGACATGAACTAATCTCTTCACATATATTTTCATGTTTCTTAAAAAGTACATGTACCCATTTTAACTTATCACCCCAACACCTGCTGTGTTTACCAGCCTGCTAAGGAACTGGCTTGTCACTCAGAAATGGAATCTTGACAAATGAGTGATGATCAAAATTTCTTTTTGAAATTTGTGGTCACTTATTTGTGACCAGTATGATTTTTTTTTTAAATTTCAGGCTTGTGTTTTAAAATTTCAAGCTCTTTTAGGAGTATGACTTTTGGGTAACTTTGATCTCCACCATGGCTAATATAATTAGATGGGTATAAGCCATTGTCCTCAAAGTAAAGGCCACTTCTGTTTCTAAATACAAATGCTCAATAAATGTGACATTGAAGCATGGCACTAATCTTAAGCATTTTGATAGAACTAAGTGAAGATGCCTGGTACTCCACCTAGACCACAGTGAGTGCTTAATATTTTGCTCATCATTTATTCACTCCTATCCAGATGTGAATGTAGAATATAAGATCTGATATTTCTGGAATTTCAGAGCAATGCCCAATTTAGTTGAGGGAAATGATGTCCTTTTTTTGGTCACGATTAAGTTACAGCCTGGCTGCCAGAGACTAATAAGATGCATGTTTTTGGCTAAGCGTAAGTAGATAAACTTCAGGCTGGGAAGGATTTTGTCTTTCCCAAATGCTAGAGCAGTGTTCTCAGTTTTTATTTTCCTGATTGCACACTTCTACTACTAAAAATGTTCTGATCAGACATCCCTAATATATGCACAATTATTTATTTATAAGCTATATACATGTATTACCATATAAATACATCTGTGCTTCCATAAAATCTATCAAAATGGACATTTAAAGAAGTGATATAAAAATGAATAGGAGTCCTCATATTTTCTTCTCTCATTCCAATAAATGGTCTTATGACTAGCCCACTGACTGACAGGACTCACAGCTTACTTCTAGAAGGCTTGGTGAGAAGGTTCTTCAATGTCAGGTCACTAAGTACATGTGGCCCAAACTCAGCCATTGGCTCACTCCCTTCCATTAATTCTATGAGAGGCAATTGGCTTCACTTGTAAGAAAGAAAAGATAATTCAATGATTGAATGATGATTGTAAAAGGCTTTATTTGCAGTGGAACAAGATAAATGTTGTATTTCATTCCAAATGAAAAGCGATGGACTACTGATTGCACTGTAGGATAAGGAAAAAGGCAATAAAGCTGCAGTATATCTTTGAAGCATGTCAAAATGGTATGGTAAAGAAAAGGAGGGTTTTATCTCCCAAGGCCGTAAACACCGAACAACTTAATTTTCCATTCCAGGAAATCAGCAGTCATCAACATGGTACTTTGCAAAATATTTAAGACTTGTGATAATAACAAGTACTGCAGTGGCACTCCGTGTGGTTCTCCACTTTGGCGTTTCCCATTATTGTGGCCTGAAGGAGAAGAAAAAACTAGATGATAGATAGATAGAGTTGAAAAAAATGTTGAATAAAATTACCTGTAGTCGGCTGAACTAAATACATGCATGCTACATTTGCACAGTCTCCCATTCGGGAAATGTTTTTACTCTAAAAGGTTAGGTTTGCCTGTGTAAGTATGCTATACTTACTCCCAACCTGCCCCCTGTCACCTCCACCCCATTCTGAATAAATCCAGCCCGAACCCACAAGACAGCTGACTCTTAATTAAAGGAACAAATGCAGCCCCTGACTATGCAAATGCCCGGCAAAGGATGGCATGAGACACCTTTGGCATTAAATCCCGTGGATGTGCTCTGTGAACATTTTTCTGGCTAGGCTTAGAAAGCTTCCAGGGCCCTTCAAGTTCTTACCTTGGTAAATGCTTTGGCCACACAGCATGTGGCCTCTGAGGTGATGTTTTTTGGAACCAACATTGTCTTCTTGGACCTTGCTGGCGTGGGATAAGCTCTGGAGAAGCAGCAGCCCATGCACTGATAAATTGGGGCACCCAGCTTGGAGAAGTATTTGTTTTCCTTGAGCTTGCATTCTGGGCAACCTATCAGAAAAAAAAAAAAAAGACAAAGAGTAAAATAATGCAAAGAGGGTTCGAAAAGAAACTATGAATTTTTCCTTATGGGATGGCAAATATTCCTTTTCCATTGCAAATGAAAGGGAAATAAATAAATACTTTGTGGCTATATGTTAATCCTCATACATAATATCTATTTGTACTGATTACAGTTTTTTATGGGAAAACAATTTTTACAGACGTGCATAGGAAATCTAAGTTGTTGTAGTTTTTTTCTTTAAGTATAGATTCTCTATCCCAATGCTAATGGGATGCCTAGAGGGAAAACAGAATTTGACAGATGAAAACATCATGTTCATCTGAGAAGAAAATTCTGCCCAGAGGCAAAATATTTTTCCCTTTAGAGTCTGATGTTTTTTCCCACAGAAACTTCAAATATTGACAGAAAAAAAATATGTCAGAATTAAGAAAGCTTGTTGAGTGAAAAGAGGCTGATATTAGATCAGGCATCTGCACTTGGGACCTGGGATTAAAATATTACCACTTATCTAGAGAAAAACCATAACCAATAGTAGCTCACAATTTCAAAGCAGATAGAATTATATCCGCCACTCTATGAAATTTTCAAACAGTACAACAAAACAAATTTACTGCATAAAATGGTTTTGTTTTTCTCACTTGTTAACTGATGTGAAAATTCATCTACAAAAACAATGTTCAAATCTTCTCAAATCTTCTGGGAGAAATGTAAAAATAAAACTGAGCTAACTGAATAAGGAGAGTTTCCTCTCGGAAAACTCAGATAAAGAATAATAAGGAATCTACTTCAGATGAAAATGTATAGGCTGCAGCATGAATGGATGTGTAAGGTGTCATTTTCACTGTACATTTTCAGAACCTAATTTAATTTTATGTTCACAATCTCCAAGTGCCAAGATAGGAATTCAGCAGCAAAGATTTATCACATTTGAAAAGGGTGGAAATGTAATTAATGGAGTTATTGATGTACATCTAGAAATATCTGTTGTCCCTCGTACTTCAATCCCAAGCCTGGGCACGTACCCTGCATTGTAAACTCTCCATCGGGAAAGGAATGGAGAATGTGCAGAAACACAGACAGCGTGGTTAGAATGACAGCTGCATATTTTCTGTAGTAATCCATGGCTCTCCTGCAAAACAGACATGGCAAAAAAAAAAAGAAAAAATTAATCTCAGATTGGCTAACCAATCATAACAACAGCCAGTGGTTTTGACATTACTACTTATCATAGTCATCAGTGTCTTGACCTCTGTATTTTAGCAGCTCCCAACATACTCTAAAATCATGTTAATAGAGAAAACAACCTCACGCCTGTAATCCTAGCCCTCTGGGAGGCCAAGGCAGGTGGATCGTTTGAGCTCAGGAGTTCAAGACCAGCACCAGCCTGAGTAAGAGTGAGACCCCGTCTCTACTAAAACTAGAAAGAAATTATATGGACAACTAAAAATATATATAGAAAAAAAAAATTAGCCGGGCATGGTGGCACGTGCTTGTAGTCCCAGCTACTCAGGAGGCTGAGGCAGGAGGATCACCTGAGCCCAGGAGTTTGAGGTTGCTGTGAGCTAGGCTGACGTCACGGCACTCTAGTCAGAGCAACAGAGTGAGATTCTGTCTCAAAAAAAAAGGAAGCACATGAGAATCGAGCTGTGTTCTATTAGGCCAGACATTAAAAAGATTTGCCAAAAGGTAAAACAATGTCACTCTTCTCACTAATTTTTTTTGTTTTGGAAACTGTCATTTTTTAAATAAATATATGCTATTTGTGTTAACATATGATGGATTTTTTAAATGAATATAAATCTTAAAACTTTTTCTAATGTAATTTCTAAACCATTAAATATTGATAGATATAATCTCATAAATAAAAGCTCTTTAGGCTTTTGGTAACTTTTAAGAGTGTAAATGGGTTCTGAGACCAAAAACTTTAAGAAACACTGCCCTAAGTGATATATAAAGCCATAAGGGAATTTTTAGAATTAAAACTGGTTTCCTTTTTAAGCTAGTATCATTTCAGTGCTTTATTATTGCAGCTCATATATTATGAAAATTCAGCCATTATGCAGTGAACAATTATACCAGAATTAATTCAGAGAGAAACATTTATAACAAGATTGCAGAATGTGAAAGTAGGAAGTCAGTGCACATTTTAGAATTTGCTTTACAATAAAGTAAAAAGAAGATTGAAAAAGTGAAACCAAAATCACCATTGCTATAGCTTCCAATAACAGAAACTGTTATCTTTCCTTGTCTCTTTTAAAAAGAGATGACATTAACCAAGCAAGAAAAGATTAACCTGAAAATTATAGGTGTTTTTGAAAGCATTTTACTAAATCTTTTCATCATCGTAATCACCTTCAAGTTTTTTTGGTTTTGTTTTTGTTTTTTTTTTGTTTTGTTTTGTTTTGTTTTTTTGAGACAGAGTCTCACTCTGTTGCCCGGGCCAGAGTGCCATGGCATCAGCCTAGCTCACAGCAACCTCACACTCCTGGGCTCAAGCAATCCTTCTGCCTCAGCCTCCCGAGTAGCTGGGACTACAGGCAAGCACCACCATGCCTGGCTAATTTTTTCTATATATTTTTAGTTGTCCAGCTAATTTCTATTTTTAGTAGAGACGAGGTCTTGCTCTTGCTCAGACTGGTCTCAAACTCCTGACTTCAAGCGATCCTCCCACCTCAGCCTCCCAGAGTGCTAGGATTACAGGCATGAACCACCATGCCTGGCCCCACCTTCAGGTTTTTCTGTTTTAGAATTTAGAAGAAAAGAATGAAGAACCAGGGCAAAAAAATTTACGTTCAGCTAAGATTTAAACTACTTTGCAAAAATGCTCACTCTAAAGTTAGATGTACTAATCTCAGACTCTTTTGATGTTCCAAGTGAGTAGTTTCCAAACATCATAGGTGCTGTACATCCAATCCCAGACTAATGAGTCTAAGAAAATCTGTGTTTTCTCAACTTGGCCTGTAAGGAAGGCCTTTCGTTCTTCTCAGTTCATCCACCTCAGGGTCCTGTAAGGAGCTGCTCAACTGCCAGCTTTGCTAGGTGGGTTTCATTGAACCCCAAAACCAGAATGAATAGCTCTTCTCCACTGCATTCACTTATCACTGGCTTATAATTCCCAGATGATGTCCCACAGCCGACCCGGTTTGTCGATGTTATCTCTCCATCCATGTTTGTAGATGTTATCTCTCCATCCATGTGAAAGCTGCTTAAAGATAGAAACTGTGTCTTTTAATCAACCATCCCCCTAGCATAAGGCCTTGAACAAAATACATGCTCAATACAATTGTGTTGAATTGGGATTTAGAACACTAATAATATCAACCGAAAGTTGTCATTCACACTAAAGAACAAGAGATTCCTTGAATGACAACTTAGAATAAATGTTCAGTAAAATAAAATATTTTTGGATAAAATCATTACAGACAGTGCATTCTCACTTAGCTATCTAATTTGGAGCTGGCTAATATGTGAATCTATAAGTGTCACATATGTCATGGGCAGGAGCCATTTTAGGCTAAGATATAAAAGTCATAAGAATTCAAAAGAAACCATCAATAAAAAACATATATAATAGCTTCAGGGTTTAACTTAGGTGTCTCTTAGTTCATATTAAACTACACATGTGCACAAATTTAGATTCTCAAAATAATGTGACTCTGTGAGAAAAGATAGCATTCTTGAAAGTGCAAAAGAATATTATTACCATAACTTACCATTTTTATTTAACATACGTTTGCACAATATTATTTATTGTGTTATATATAATTAATGTATTAAATAATGTATGAAATAGGTAAACACTCTACAAGTGTGCCATACGTCCATATGTATACACACACACCAATGTATATTTCAACACACCAAGTATCACACATACACACACATCCCCAGGAATACGTTAAAGATTGTTCAAAAAAGGTCACAAGTGATTGAAACAATGTGACATCCTGCTCTCACTTGCAAAGATGTTGCCATTGCTCCCGAAAGCCAGAGAGTGGTGAGGTTTGTGGTTTGTCTAATGGTGATGATAGCCGGGGTGACTCATCTACCCTCTCCACTCCAGGAAACCCAAATGACTCATAGCACATTTTTGAGATGACTGGCTAGGACTAGAGGCATAACTGACTTCCAGAGGGTTAACCTAAGGCTTCACTGCCTTAGCTTCATCTAATCCAGCTAACTACTAAGAAGAGGAAAATCAGGCTGCCCTCAGTGAATGATAGCAATAAAAGGGAGCATGATGAGGGTAAAGCCTTGAATTTTCAGCACATTGCCAAGCACGAGATAGGTATTCAACAATTATTTATTAAACAGAGGACAGGACTGTAAGTGTAACATCTTGACAGATCCCAAGAAGATAGCAATAGTTTAGCTTTGATGAAAGATTTGAAGGTGTAAAGTCTCAAACGAAAGTAGAATGTTTAGATTCCACCCCACCAACTTCCACAGAGCAGTCACATGAGCTCCTCTGTGGGTTCACCTCTACCTTCCGCCTAGTGACCACTCTGTCTCCAGGTGGCTGGCTCCAAAGAGCCTAGGGTCTATGGTCAGGAAACTCAGCTTGGAGTGAGCCTGGCTACTAGTTTTCTGTCCTTATGTGCCCTAGTTTCAGGAAGTGGGTTTTCTCTCATTCTTGTAGCATATTCTGAACGCCAAGTGTGCTTCACACACCCAACCTCAATAATCCTCCAGGTTCCCAGTTCTTCTAAATAGATGCTCAAACATTGCTCCCAGGCACTAGAGTCTCCTTGAGACCTATGAACACATTCACTAATGGTCGTCTGCAAAGGTGGTGACAAGAAATGGCTGAATGATTGGAGGGAAGAGGAGAGACTAGTTAATATCCCCACGATCTGCCTCATTTATTCTTTGACACAAATAATTTAATATCTATAGTACTAAAAAAGATAAGGTTCAGATAATTTTACAGGAGTTCTAACATTATGAGATGCAAATTTTAAGGTCCAAATTGAATGTTTGGAAGACTTAAAGATTTTGAATAAGTACCTGTTATACACCAGGTACTGTGCCAAGTATGGGTGATTACAAATGTGAATAAGTTTCCTGCCATCTGGGGAGCTCATAGCACAATGAGCTTAACTACGAGTTGAAGTAGCAACAGCTGTAATAAAAATATTTGCAGGCACTGAGACACATCGTAGACTGGGGACAAGAAGATGGACAGAGGAAAAACTGATGAGAATAAAGAACGTGTACTTGATGGAAAAAGAAACACGAGAGTAGTAATGGTGTATTTTGTTTTGATATTCATGCAGGAGCTTCATGCATTCAGTAGTCCACACAATTTTCCCCACAGGTAGAAATGACAAATAGGGGATCCTCAAAGTGCCCCAGTATCCAGAGGAAAACAAGGCCAAGTAATGTCACATCGTTTGGTGACAGTATTGAGGACAGATTTCTGTTTATCGGTCACTTAACTATTTTGTGCTTCACAAAATTTTAAAACGGGAGCCAACTTGTTTTCCAGATGAAATGGAGAGAAAAGAAATAAAGGGAGGGAGCACAGATAAAAGAAATATACAACACAGATAATAAAGACCTATAAAAATAGGGGCTTCCATGAAGAATAGAACAAAGGATTATCTTTAAAATATTTATTTTAAAAACAAAGAAGAAGAGGAGAGAGGATTGAGAAGAAAGTTGAAGTGCTTATAGAATTATAAAAATGATTTCAATTCCTTTATGTCCATTCTTCTAACAACCATATTTGGAGAGTTTCTTTTCTTAATTGGCTAAATTTAAAGGACGTACAACAAGATGAACATATCCTATTTTAATTGTTATTTAAATATGTTTTGCAATGCTACCATAATTATGTAATTAAAATCTTGCTTTTTTCCATTACCCTTCTGGTTTTTGTAGCACATCAGCATTTTTTAAGTTATCTGCATACTAAATCTATGTTGCAAAAAAGTTAATGAGAAATTTTGATAGGATAAATGCTATGCACCATAAAATAAATGCTATGCACCATAAAATATTGTTTTAAATGAAAATTTTAAATGTTTGTTGTTTAAAAATACCCAATTTTTTTTTTTTTGAGACAGAGTCTCACTCTGTTGCCCGGGCTGTAGAGTGCCGTGGCATCAGCCTAGCTCACAGCAACCTCAAATTCCTGGGCTCAAGCAATCCTTCTGCCTCAGCCTCCCGAGTAGCTGGGACTACAGGCATGCGCCACCATGCC